>OZ010726.1:4915294-4981405 GCA_963932345.1 Ophion ventricosus | reverse complement strand
TACCATGAAAAATGGTACAAAAAAATACGGTACCATGAAAAATGGTACAACAAAAATACGGTACCATGAAAAATGGTACAAAAAAATACGGTACCGTCATAAATGGTATACAAAAAATACGATACAATGAAGAATGGTACAAAAAAAATACGGTACAATGAAAAATGGTACAAAAAAAAAACGGTACAATGAAAAATGGTACCAAAAAAAATACGGTACAATGAAAAATGGTACCAAAAAATACGGTCCCATGAAAAATGGTACAAAAAAAAACGGTACCGTGAAAAATGGTACAAAAAAATACGGTACCATGAAAAATGGTACAAAAAAATACGGTACCATGAAAAATGGTACAAAAAAATACGGCGCCATGAAAAAGGGTACAAAAAAAATTACGGCACCATGAAAAAATGGTAAAATGGTGGAAAAAAATTAATTCTTTTTTGTTCAATGTAGAAGAAAAGAAGAAAAAAAAAAAAAAAAAGAAAGGATTACGCAGGATCACTGATGCGCGGGATTGAGTGAGAAAACGCGAGGATAGTTGGTCGAGTCATCATCGTCGAGTATAATTTTTGCTGCTGTGATTTCGAGGCTGCCTTGGATCCCTTGGGTAATTCACGAGGCAGTATCTTCCCCCGAGCAGCTTTAAGAGGTTCTCACTTTACATCGTCGCCGAGGGGGAAGGGGGTTGTTGGAGTGAAGGGGGGGGGAAAATGTCGCGGGAGTATGTAACTGCCGCTTAAAGTAATCCGTTGAACAACACGAGGTTCTACGGGACGGAATGAAGAAGCCCGAAATAAAATGTCGCTTAAGAGGGCCGATGAAAAAGTGTTTTTTTTTTAAATTTTTTTTTTTTTTTTTTAATACTTGTCCTCGTGCCAAAGGGGGTGGAAAAATTACGCAGTCACGAGTAAATTACGTTAAACTCCGGAGTTCTTTGCTATTTTTAAGGACTTCCTTTCGTTAAATGGATGCTGCAGGTTGAGTGGGTTGCATACTCACAGGGGCCGACATGTTTATCGCGGATACATCCCTCCCTTAAGCTTTGACTTTACACCTATGTACCTGACACTCTCTCGAACTTCCGTTTCGTCATCTACGAAATTGGTGCCTCCGGAAATAATCCTGCTCGACCCCTCGACCTCCTTCGGCTGGCCAATCACCGAGTTTTTCATCCGAGAATAAAATTTCATTGGTTCACGGACGATCTATTTACGATTGATTAAAAAATGATTTTTGGAGTCATTTTTTTTGGGAAATGAATATTTTTGGAGTCATTTTTTTGGGAAATTAATATTTTTGGAGTCATTTTTTGGGAAATTAATATTTTTGGAGTCATTTTTTTGGGAAATTACTATTTTTGGAGTCATTTTTTGGGAATTGAATATTTTTGGAGTCATTTTTTGGGAATTGAATATTTTTGGAGTCATTTTTTGGGAAAATTAATATTTTTGGCGTCATTTTTTTGGGAAATTAATATTTTTGGAGTCATTTTTTGGGAAAATTAATATTTTTGGAGTCATTTTTTGGGAAAATTAATATTTTTGGAGTCATTTTTGGGAAATTAATATTTTTGGAGTCATTTTTTGGGAATTGAATATTTTTGGAGTCAATTTTTTGGGAAATTAATATTTTTGGAGTCATTTTTTGGGAAAATTAATATTTTTGGAGTCATTTTTTGGGAATTGAATATTTTTGGAGTCATTTTTTGGGAAAATTAATATTTTTTGATTTTGGAGTCATTTTTTGGGAATTGAATATTTTTGGAGTCATTTTTTGGGAAAATTAATATTTTTGGAGTTTTTTTTTGGGTAAATGAATATTTTCGGAGTCATTTTTGGGAAAATGAATATTTTTGGAGTCATTTTTTAGGAAATGAATATATTTTTGGACTCATTTTTTGGGAAAATCAATATTTTTGGACTCATTTTTTGGGAAATGAATATTTTTGGACTCATTTTTTGGGAAAATCAATATATTTGGATTCATTTTTTTAAGAAAATGAATATTTTTGGACTCATTTTTGGGAAAATGAATGTGCGTGTGTGTATCTTTTTTGCGATTGCCACGACTTTTTGTCACGCGAGAATCATTTCCCTGGAAGTTTATACAATTGTTTTATTTTTTATTTTTATTCAATCGTTTAATGCAATGTTTTTTTTTTTTTTTTAATTATTTAAGCGTTTAATGCACCGCCATAATTAACGCAACGAAATTATTGGAGTAAATTAACGAGCGACGCGATAATATATTTTTTAAAGTGTTTCGTAAATTAGGTATACATTTTTTTTTGTTTTACTTTCACGCAACGATTAAATATATAAAATAATTTTGATTTTTTTTATACACATACATTATATAGTCTTACGAAACTAATGGAGAAAAGATAAAACGAATTAAAAAATCACGGAGATAGAAATCGTCCAGTGGCGGACGAAATATTTTCTCTTTCGACACTGGCGGACGAAATAACTCGAGATCCGGTGAACCAATTTTCTTGAAATTTATACCACATATTCTTTATAATATTATCTACGATGTAGCGAAGGATTTTTTTTAATTGGCTGGCGCCTTCATTTTTTTTTTTTTATTAATTTTTCAAACTCAAAATTTATAAACGTCATCGCTACTTGTTAAAGCTCAAGCGGGACTTCCAAGATCACATTCCCGCCACTTCGCACTCGACGAACAGTCGCTCGAGAAAGACGGTCGAGTTAGGGGGAGCAAAAAAAAAAAGGAAAAAAAAAAAACGAAGAAAATCACACGACAAAAACATTCGTTCAATAATGTAGGTCGACACGAAATATATTTCGTGTAAAACAAAACGAAGAAGAAGAAGAAGAGAAAAAAAAAAAAAAAAAAAAGAAGTATGTTTGCCACGTTTTCCAGATGAAGTGAGGCTCGTGGGTATGGGGGACGAAGAGGTCGAGGAGTCTCGACGCAACCGACGAATGTGAGGGACTCGAGGCACCAAGGGGTAGGCACAACCACGAGCTTTCGTATTAAAATATTAAGGGCGAGTTCGCTACGTCGGGGGTGAGATTCTCTCTCCCCCAGAGAGACGCATTTGTACAGGTGGAAAAAGAAGAAAGGAAAGAAACGGAAAAATGTCTTAAGGGGGGAAATACGTGTGGACGATGAAAAAAAATAGGACATTTTCCTTTTTTTTTTTTTTTTTTTGCAAACGAACAAAACGTTACATATTTATGAAACTTTACGTAGAAATTGTTACTTGATTTCCTTGTTTTTGTACGCACAAGTAATTTTCTTCTATGTATAGCAATTTATGGAAAAAAAAATATAAAAAAATAAAATAAAAAAAATTAAAAAAAATAAGCAAATGCCTCGGTACGTATGGTATTACGACACGAATGGACGAGCAAGCCTCGACATGCGGATGTGACGTCACAGTGTCGTGCCGCATTAAGCATGGCCGCCATGGCAAGCGGGGGCGGTAGAGATTGGCCACACTGGCCCGATGTGTCGCCACCGCCGAGCAGTGACACAAAACCAACGCTGAAAAACACATCGTTTTTTTTTGTTGTTTTTTTTTTATCGACGGCTCTGTCGACCAGTGTCGGCTTTGAATCCTCTTAAGGGGGGGGGCGGGGGCGGGGGAGACATATGGTGGCATCAAAATAACGGTTTTTTTTTCCCATGAAATGTTGCACTATTTTTCTTATATTTATTTATTTTTGTTTTATTTCTTCTTACATTTATTTATTGTCATTTTATTTCTTCTTATGTTTAATTATTTTCATTTTATTTTTTCTTACATTTATTTAATTTTTTTTCATTTCTTCTTATGTTTATTCATTTTTTTTTTATATTTATTTATTCATATTTTATTTCTTTTTATATTTATTTATTTTCCTTTTATTTCCTCTTATGTTTATTTATTTTTATTTCATTTCTTCTTATATTTATTTATTTTTGTTTTATTTCTTCTTATATTAATTTATTTTTGTTTTATTTTTTCCTCTATATTTATTTATTTTCATTTTATTTCTTCCTCTGTATTTATTTATTTTTGTTTTATTTCTTCCTCTATATTTATTTATTTTCATTTTATTTCTTCTTATATTTATTTATTTTCATTTTATTTCTTCTTATATTTGTTTATTTTTATTTCATTTCTTCTTATGATAAATCCAGTAATTTTACTGAATCTCAAGTAAAAAATCAACTAATCCACAATACAATTGTCGATCGACAAAAATTTTCGACGCGCCACTTTCGAATCGACGAAGTTTTTTTGTTTTGTTTTTTTTTTTTCTTCTTCTACTCGCAACAGCGATATCGAAACCCTGTGAACTGCACGATCGACGAATGTGAAGAAAAGTTCTTGCACGTGTTTGAGTTTAAGGGGGTGAAGAAAAAAAAAAAAAAAAAAAACATTGTGAACTTTCCTCGGTACGACGAAAAACATTTTAAAAAATGAAGGTGGCTAAAACGAGCAGGGCGAAGCGTAGCGTGCCTCTCGACGTACCTTCACGTTTTTTTTTTTTTTTCTTCCAGCCACTTCGATACATGGATATTCGTTAGTCCGGGAAAGGCTAAAAATCGATTTCTCACCGGCCAAGCGTAAAACTTATTCGCGAGACGGTTATAACTCTGCCGGCTTGGGGAAAGAGGGGGGTGGGGGGGGGGTGAAGAAAAAAAATCACACGTCGGTAAGAATTCGAGTAAATAGCGAGTCGTAAAAGTCCGAGCGACGCCCCCCCCCCCTCTCTCTCTCTCTCTCTCTCTCTCTCTCTCTTTTTTTTTTTTCAATCCGGACGCTCAATATTTTATGATCTCCGTAGCTCCCGGTTTGAAGAATTGTTTTTTTTTTCATCGTCATGAAATTCGACAAATTTCATTAGGACTATAATTTTATTCAACGTCCCAATATATTTATATTGCGACGGTAAATATTACAGTCTCAATTAAAAAAGTCTTACTTCCTCAAAAAAGGGCCCAACCCGGTAGATGAAAAAATAAAATCTTGCAACAGAATCAAAATTTATGGGCGCAAGAGATAAAAAATTACATGGAAATAAGAATTAAAAAAAAAAAAAGAACGATCCAATGAATATTATTTTCGTAGTAATTAACCCTATTTGTTATACAATCATAATAAAATAATAGGATCGATAAATTATTTCAACAACGAAGGGCTGTTGCCGAACGACACGAAATGGATTTGAATACTGAAAGGTCAAGTGAGAACAGCCCTGACTTGGTTCGGTGAACGGGACTCATTATTTATGTCCTTATTATTATCAAGAGGCAAAAAAAAAAACGACGTTTTTTATACCAGATTGAAAGATCTTCGATAGGTAACAGTTTTCACGTAAGTTTGTTTTTTTTTTCGACGCACCAACTTCACGCCATGCAATCGGAATTGTTTCCAAAGCTAAAGTGACCTAATCAGTGACGCTCCGCCCGAAACTCGTGAGAAAAATGTATAGTATACATGGACGAAGTAAAAGATGGAGCGAGAGAAAGAGAGAACATTGTCCGCATACTGCGCAAGAGTCCAATTTATCGTCGGGGTGTGAGGAAAAAAGCGTTGTTTTCGGGACTTTCTGGCGTAATCCGATATTGATGAAATTCGTTTTTCCTCGGATCTACCAGAGCCAAGTTCTATATACAAATGAGACGCATCGTGAAAATCGCTTTTCCACAACTATTTGCCTCTTATCCAGATCTTCGTTTTCCCATCTCAGAACGATATGTTCGAGCGAGAACATTTCATCCCGTTTAATGTAAGTGCAAGATTCGCGCTTTCTCGCCCGCGGGCATGAATGTAAATTGCGGTTAAGAACTTCATCGCTTCTTCTATCGGGCTTTGCAATATCATTCCCGAATCTCCCTGACACCGTATGGACATGTCTAGCCGATTAGAAAAAAAACGTCTATGTTGCTAGATTGGTTCTTACCGGAGTAGCAACGCTGCAAGGAACAAAAAGTTCCCAGGCGATGCGAAGCCGCACCGGACCTTCGGAGTGTAGATAGATCGTGAAATTCTGAAGAGAAAAGTCCTTATCCAGTTTGCTCTGCGATGCACCGTTGCCGAGATATCGTTGCGTTTGATGAGGGCCAATCCGATGAGGATGTGCGACTGCGAGGGCGGGGCCTGCACTCCCACCGCGCGCTTGCCACGCCCTATTTGCACGTGCCGGGCCACCTGATAGGCTGTCGTTCGTTAATTGATAGCGGGAAAACGGTGCACCTTAGAGAGAAATGGAAGAGGACTTTTCTCTTCGGAATTTCAAGATCTATTATCCTTTAAATTGCCGACGCGACTCGTGGCACATCCTGCACAGGATAGGACGACAAAGGAAAATAAAACAGGATTAGACAGCGGAGACATGTTTTTTTATGGTAACGAGTGTGTAATCGTGTCGAGCCGTAAGCTTCGTTAGTGCACAGGAGTATGGTACATTCAGCAAAAGCAGACGTGCTTTACGGGGGTTGCCTTTGTCCTTGGTGTACTTGTATCGTTATAGGAGTGAGAGAACAATGTTCTTTGCTCTTATCCTCGTCGACGAAGGGCCTACCCTCATCCCATCCAGGACGTCGTACTCAGCAGCAGACTTTAACCAGAAACAGGCCATCCGGAGTTAAACGAAAGTACGGTGCTGGAATGTGTTGAGACAAAAATAGAGGTAAAACAGTGAAGGAAGAACGCGATGGAAAAAAAAACGAAGTGGAGGTGGGAAGCGTACAAAGTAGATTATCCGTCCAGCCGTCTATTTTATCACGAACGAGGATATCCACTTATCGCACTGATGCGCTCTAGGCCTCTCCGCAATAGAACGTTTCCACACAGGGTGTCTCAAAAGTAACGCTTCGCATCTGTAGAATAGAAAGAGTGGACAATTCTGAAGAGAAAACTCCTTGTTCCTTTTTCTCTCCGATGTACCGTTGCCGAGATATCGATTAATTAACGGCAGCCAATTCCATGCACCGGCCGACTCCCCACTACGCCCGGTTCCTTCGATGCAATTCGACGGGGTCCAGCGCGCTCGCTCTCATTGGACGCTTCCTATCCCCCACTCCCCAGGCTTCGGTCAAACGCGCCTCCGGATTCGTCACCACTGATTAATTAATATCTAAGCAGCGGACTGTCGGAGAGGAAAATGGACGAGGACAATTTTTCGCAGAAATTCATGATCTATTGACCCTGTAAATCTCAGCCATGCCTCACAACTGGTAATGCAGTACTGTTAATTCTTCTATCACGGTGTTCTCTAGCATTCTATCCACTTGTAAAAACGTCTTTGTGACAGACCAATGCAGTTCTTGCTCGAATTATACATCTGAGCAGTTGTCAATAATGAAGACACGAACTCAAACAGTGATCAATGAACTGGAACATCAATTCAAGCGTATTTGAATACAGGTCAATCACTGAAATACGGGTAGTCAATATCGACTGGAGCGAGAGAGAGAGAGAGAGAGAGAGAGAGAGAGAGAGAGAGAGAGAGAGAGAGAGGAGGAGGCGTGCCAAATTATTTGGACTTCCTGGCCCGGAAGTGACGGGATGTCTTATGTATTTGACTTCCGCTTGAAGTTACGAATTTGCTGTTACTTCCTTCAACGTTGATTGGAATAGAACTTGGCCCATCAAGAAATCGGCCTTTCTAGCCCATTTTCCTGCAGTCTCGCATCGCGAATTCTTACGAAATCTTCGTCGTTTTATCTTCCTTAAGACCGGAATTGCCCACGCTAATGGCGACCACCGACTAACACGAAACAAGTAGTGTGTACGGGAGAAAGACCTGCATTGGCGGAAGGTCAAAGGTCTTCTTCGGCAGGAGCATCCGCAGTGAAGCTTCTACGCAACGATCGGGCTAAAGCCAAAGGCACACTGAAATATTCAGGAGCACATTCATTGAGTGCTGGCTGGTGAATGTGCCTATATATATATATATATATATATACACTACTCCAAAGAATTAAAGGAACAGCACATTTCTTCCCTTTTTTTTTTAGTGTTTTTTGGAGCGCTGTATCTCTGTGAAAAATGGTCGTATCGAGATGAAAAAAAAAGCATTTTGAAGCTTCAAGTCTCTAGTTTTGAGATCTTTTGGCAAAATTTTTTTATGAACTACAGTTATCTCGCAATCATAAGAAATATCGCGAGACAAAAATGTTCAAAATTTTTTTGTGCTTTTTCAAGGCTCCACGGGCTGGGAATTTTTTTTTTAGTTCAATCAATGTATGGCTCAGTTGCCTTGTTTATTCAGCTACAATTTCGTTTTTTGTCAGTCTCTCTGCGTCAATTTTTGGCTGAGATATCGGACTTTGAATGATAAGGATGCTTTCGTCTTTGATCATCGATATCTCATCAACCAATGATCGCACAGGGAATTAAGGGGCAGTTTTGAAAACTTGAATACATTTCCTACAAGAACCTTTCATTGATTTTTGAGAAACAATTTTTTTCCCACCATTGACATCAATTTGAAAAAAGTACAAAAAAATGACGTTTTCCGATGTTTCAGTAAATCTACCACTACTTTGCAAATATTCATGGAAAGACTGACGTAGCCAGGTTTTTTTTCAACTTAATGTACCCACAATAGTCCAGTAAATTTTCAAATTGATCCATCCAATCGTTTTTCCGAACCGATTGATCAAAGTTTTACAAAACAATTGAAGGAACAAGTCCTCCTAAACATCGTTTCATTATCATCAAAATGAAAAGACCAATTTTTTTCGACTGTTTTCCACAACTAATAATAACAAAAAAATCAAAATAACATAAAAATAAAATCAAAATAAAATCAAATCAAAATAAAAATGCTTCCAAGTCCAATAATCGCCTCATTGGAGGATCGGGCAATTTTTTTTTTCCCGCACCGGCTTTCGGTAACCATGAAACACACGTACGATAATGAATATATTAAAGTACAAGTGTTTAAAACGAAACTGCTCAATTTTCGTACTTTTTTTCATTGAGCTTTATGTTGCCGCATGCTGCAGCCATTTTCGACACAAGTAGAGCCTTGCGCTCTACCGGTGAACTTTCCACCCACATAGACTATGACTTCGTTACGAGGGACAGGCTCGGTGGGTCGTTGAAGAAGAAAAGAAGCTATTGGGAGTGTCAAATTAATTCGGTTCGTTTTCAAGAGATGGCTCTGGCTGTTATAAATGTTTCACAGTGACAGCTGATTTCGGTGCTTTCAGAGAGGTTAGACATCTTGTCAATAACATTCAGCTTACATCGCTTTGAGTTCCATTGAAAACCTTGTTTTTTTTTTACTGTGTTGAATATGTCAAATTTTGTGTCAAATAAGCAGCATTTGCGGGAACGTTTTACTTTTTCTGCTTTAATTGGAAGAAAAGTGCAGCTGAAGCGCATCAAATGCTTGTTGAAGTGATGATGCTCCAACTGATAAATCATCCAGGGAATGGTTCAAATCCACCCAAAAGGCAGTGGATTTTTCAGTAACTCGCGCACAGCTTAAAGCCCATTTAGGGTACCATTTCATGGAATGGTACCCTCAGGGTGCCATTTAATGAAATCTCGCTTTTCTCACCGCGATGTTCGTAGAAAATCATCGTTTTTTTTTTTTCATTTCCGACACTTTCAATGCCCCAGACGAAGGACTGTGCGTAAAAATGGAAAATAAATAAAGTCGCGAGGTCTCTCCCTCGTCCCTCCGCCGACCCTTCATCCGCGGCTCACGATTATGCCACTCTCCTGTCACGATAAATGCTACCTCGTACACTTAACGGGAAAACGTGTATCCGTTAAGTGTGTAACCTCGTTCGTTGGATTGGTCCGTGGGGTGCGGAGAGGGGCGGACGGGGCGGACGGGGGGGGGGGGGGAAGGGATGAGAAATGTATAATCCAAGCTAAAACGGTGTCAGTAGGCGCAGTGCGGTAGCACGCACATTACCCTCGACTGTTTGCATTGAAGCTTGATGCAGTTTTGCAGAAATAATAATGAAAAAAAAAAATCACGTACGGAATTTCCCCTACGTCAGTATTTTAGCCTCAAGTCAAGCTCTTTTCGCTTTTCCGTCACTGGGCAAAAAAAAAAAAAGACAAAAAAGAAATCTGAGGTTGGCTTTCACCTTTCCAAAGACGGGATGGGTAAGGGCTAAGTGAAGGGTTGGGTAATGGAAAATCTCGATTCGGTCCGTCAACATTCAATATATCGATTAATTCCAGGACATTTTAACATTTCTTAAAAAATCTTTCTATTGAATATTTGATTTTTTATTTATTGTTTTATAATTCTGTTGTTTTATTATTATATTTGTTTTATTACAATATATATATATATTGGGATGTTGAATAAGTTGTCGCATGTTTTATTTATTTTTTTTTTTTCGTGAAAATTAATGCTTTATCTTTTGAAATGATGAAAAACGAAGAAAATGATGATAAATGAAGAAAAAAAAATGACGAAAAATGATAAAAAATTATGAAAAAAAAACTTTATTGATGAAAATCTTTAAAAAATGATTAAAAAAAAAAGAGCAAAAAGTTTGCGATTGCGAGAAGGATCGTATGCGTACGGTGGATTGTATTCTTCAATACGGAGGAATATCAAACTGATGTCACGAAGACGAAATACACTTATTGCATTCGCGAATGTAATTCAACACGTGTCACAAACAAAGCCCTTATCCAGGCATTACTTTCGCACAATACAGACATTCCATTCGAGCTCAGGAGCACGGGAAGGAAAAATAAAAACTGGCAAAAAGAAGAAGAAGAAGAAGAAGAAGAAGAAGAGGAATAAAGTTCTCGCTGGCAAGGAGCCCTTCGAAGTTCCGAGCCCTTCTAGCCAGAAGCACACACACCCACATATACCGGGTGACTTATATACAGGGTGGACCATTTAACGTGACCAAATAGCATCTAATATTTGATGAAACATAATTGTTTTGTATTCGGAAAAACGCTTCAATGGATCAATTTGAAAATTTACAGGGCTATTGGGGCTACTTTGAGCGGAAAAAAAACCAAGCTACGTTAGTCTTTTCATGAATATTTGTAAAGTAGTGGTAGATTTGCTGGAACAGCGGAAAAAGTAATTTTTTTCTACTTCTTTCAGGTTGATGTTAGGGGTGGAAAAAAAATTCTTTCTCAAAAATCAATGCAAGGATCTTGTAGAAAATATATTCAAGTTTTTAAAACTACCCCTTAATTCCCTGTGCGATCATTGGTTGCTGAGATATCGATGATCAACGACAAAAGGATCCTTTTTCATTCAAAGTCCGATATCTCAGCGAAAAATTGACGCAGAGAGACTGACAAAAAATTAAATTGTAGCTGAATAAACAAAGCAACTGAGCCATACATTGATTGAACTAAAAAAAAATTTCCCGAGCCCGTGGAGCCTTGAAAAAAGGACAAAAAAATTTTGAACATTTTTGTCTCCCGCTATTTCTCATGATTGCGAGATAAGTGTAGCTCGTAAAAAAAATTTGCCGAAAGATCTGAAAACTAGAGATTTGAAGCTTCAAAATGCTTTTTTTTTTCATCTCGATACGATCATTTTTCACGGAGATAGAGCGCTCCAAAAAACAGTAAAAAAAAAAGAAGGGAAGAAATGTGCTGTGAAGTGGAGAGACGTATACGCGTATAGATTTCTTCCAGCTTCTAGATAACGAGTCATCACGAAGCAGGCCACAATTGAAAAAAGCTCTCATTGTCTACGTTATTCTCTTTCCTCCCCCGCAGTCCCTCACAAGCTCATGATCTCTCTCTCTCTCTCTCTCTCTCTCTCTCTCTCTCTGTCTCTCTCTCTCTCTCTTCTCTCTCACTCTCTCTCTCTCTCTCTCTCTCTCTCTCTTCTCTCTCTCACTCTCTCTCCTCTCTCTCTCTCTCTCTGATCAGCCTCGAGTCTTACGGCGAGCCCCCCCGATTTCGCAAAAAAAAAAGTCCTCTTTTATTCCCCGGGCCGAAGCGGATAAAGAAGAATTTTGAAGAGGCAGCAGAAGATGCACGAGTAAATCGACAAGGGGGGAAAAAAAGGACAATAAGTCGATCGGCTTTGGCCAACGAAACTTTTCTATCAAGACCACCCAGCATGGAGCCAACCAGTCAGCCAGTAGTCAGCAGTAGACATACCTATATCGGTGAAACAACGAGGACGGAAGGGTTCGATCGATATCGTTGGAGCAGTCGCTCGCTTCGCGTTCAATTGTCATCTGTGTAATATCGCTACATCTGGTCGATTGTTGTACACGCACACACACACACACACACACACACACACACACAGACAAATACAGTACTGAAGAAAAAAAAAAGTACGCACTGGTCGAAATTTCTTACCGCACTAAAATTCACATAGCGGACGCAAAAAATAAAGATAATTGAATTTTCCAAGTGGCATTTCAAAGAGGATAAGTTTACCTTTATTTTGTTTTTTTTAGAAAATTTTCTACGATTTTTCTTCGCCCCGGTGCGCATTTTTGAACGTGGCCATTATTCGGCTACTTTTTGGCCGTCGAAAATTAACTGCAGAGTTTGTGGAAAAATTTTTCCTCGGTTTTTTTCCCATGGAAAACTTAAAAAGAATATCAATACCGACATTTTCATTTTTTACAAAGTCACGTACGATTTTTTTTCGCCCTGGTATTGCATTTTTAGCTAAAAAAGACATGTTTTAGAAAAAAAAGGCGTCATCGAAGAACCATTGGGTTTCAGGGGAAATGTCAAGAGGGTAAAAAGTTGCAAGGGTTCACACTGGAGTTGCTAGAATTTTTTCAGAATTTTTCTTGGACATTTTTTTTTTTACCATTTTTGGTTGGAACTTTGATGAGTGGAGAGGCTTCACTTGCGAATTATCGGGTCCAGGACAATTAAGAAAGGATATTTGTTTATATTTTCATTTTTAATTAACTACAATTTTTTCTCGATGTTTTTTTTTCTTATTTTTGAAATTTAAAATAAAAAAATTGAAATGAAATTTTTTATTTTAATTCGTTGTTAATTAAAAATGAATATGTAAACAAATGTCCTTTCTCAATATATGTGAATTCCTCCCCCTTCAAAATGCCGTTTATGTTTTACGTACGTAAAACGAGGACGTAAAAAACGTTTTTTACGTCCTCGTGTCCATAATGTACTATTTTTTCAGCCTTAAGTTCAACATTTTTATCTTGAAATATTAAAAATTCTTGGCTCACATTTTTCAGATCACTATTCAAGTCGTCGGATTGCCCAACGATCGTGAAAAAAAAATCATTTTATGCCACTCGGTACGATAATGGACGTTTTACGTACGTAAAACGAGGACGTAAAAAAACGTTTTTACGTCCTCGTGTCATAATGTATGGAAATTCCGCACTCGAAACTTTATAAACGCGTTTGTTTTTTTTTTTTCTCGAAATGTCGTTTTTCAAAACGGCTTACACTCTCACAAAGGAAAAGTTTTCCAAGCTATCCGTCTCGAAATTTTATTGTTGAATAAATATACATTTATAGGCAACAAAAAAAAAATTGTTTTCTATTCTACACGATTGTACCTTTGAGCGAAAAAAAAGTTTGTACCGAAAAGTGCAACAGTTTTAGAAGAAAAAAAAAATATTAAAAAATAGCTTATTTTTTTTTTTGAGCCTTTGAGCCTTTTTTAAAATGCAAAATGTGATACGAAACGTCAGTGTCGCGAAGAAAAAAAAAATGGCTAGCATTCCTTTTTTTTTCATTCATCCTGAAAATGCAGAAAAATCCGATCCAACCGAGCCTCGTTCTGTCTCACCTCGTCACTTCACTCAACATTCTAACCACTCGGTAAGTTGACAGCGCATTCCCAAAATCCGTCACAGTCCCTCAACGAGAAACACGAATGGCCACACACAGTTTCATATGTCCGTAATTCCGAACAAAGGGAATCCCCGTTAACGTGGATTTTTTTTTTTGTTTGGGTTTGTTTTGTTTTGTGGGCAAGAAGCCAGTATTATGCAGATGTGGAAACACGGTGAAAACATTTTCCGTCGTGTGTGTGTGTGTGTGTGTGTGGGTGTCAACGTATGTGGCAGACATGTGGGGTGAAGGATATATCCGTATTATTGCATTGTGAGAGCGGGATGAGAAGAGCAAGAGGGATATATATGAGAATGGACTTCATCTCTGTGGAAGTCGGGAGAGTGCCAAGCGGACAGACAGCGTGGAAATTCTGTTTGCTCTTCGCTTTCACGCGCATTTCCAATACGACAGATACGTTGGCGAACGAGTGTGTTACACCTTGCCTGAAACCAATTCATGCAGATCTCTCTGTCTCTCTCTCTCTCTCTCTCTCTCTCTCTCTCTCTCTCTCTCTCTCTCTCTCTCTCTCTCTCTCTCTCTCCTCTCTCTCTCTCTCTCTCTCTCTCTCTCTCTCTCTCTCTCTCTCTCTCTCTCTCTCTCTCTCTCTTCTCTCTCTCTCTCTCTCTCTCTCTCTCTCTCTCTCTCTCTCTCTCTCTCTCCCTCTCCCTCTCCCTCTCCAACTCTCCAACTCTACAACTCTTTAACTCTCCAACTCTCCAACCCTCCAACTCTCCAACTCTCAAACTCACCAACTCGCCAATTCTTTAATTCTCCAACTTTCCAACTCTCCAACAATTCTTCAACTCTCGAACTCTCCAACTGTCTAATTCTTCAACTCTTCAACTCCCCAAGTTTCCAATTATCCAAATCTTCAATTCTCCAACTCTCTAATTTTCCAACTCTCTAATTTTCCAACTCTCTAATTTTCCAACTCTCCAATTCTCCAACTCTCCAACAACTCTCAGACTCTCAAACTTTCCAACTCTCCAACTCTCCGAGTCCAACTCTCCAACTCTCCAACTCTCAAACTCTCCAACTTTCCAACTCTCGAACTCTCCAACTGTCTAATTCTTCCACTCTTCAACTCTCCAATTCTCCAACAGCTCTCCAACCCTCCAATTCTCCAATTCTTTAATTATCCAACTCTCCAATAACTCACCAATTCTCCAATTCTAATTCTCTAATTCTCCAACAAATCTCCAACTCTCCAACAGCTCACCAATTCATCAATTCTAATTGTCTAACTCTCCAACAACTCTCCAACTCTCCAATTCTCCAATTCTCCAACCCTCCAACAACTCTCAGACTCTCCAACTCTCCAATTCTCCAACTCTCCAATTCTTCAACTCTCCAACGTTCCAACTCTCCAACTCTCTCTGTAATTCTTCAACTCTCCAATTCGCCAAAAGCTCTCCAACAGCTCTCCAACCCTCCAATTCTCCAATTCTTTAATTATCCAACTCTCCAATTACTCACCAATTCTCCAATTCTAATTCTCTAATTCTCCAACAAATCTCCAACTCTCCAACAGCTCACCAATCCATCAATTCTAATTGTCTAACTCTCCAACAACTCTCCAACTCTCCAACTCTCCAATTATCCAACCCTCCAACAACTCTCAGACTCTCCAACAACTCTCCAACTCTCCAACTCTCCAATTCTCCAATTATCCAACCCTCCAACAACTCTCAGACTCTCCAACTCTCCAATTCGCCAACTCTCCAATTCTTCAACTCTCCAACTTTCCAACTCTCCAACTCTCTCTGTAATTCTTCAACTCTCCAATTCGCCAAAAGCTCTCCAACTCTCCAACTCTCCAATTCTCCAACTCTCTAACAACTTTCCAACTGTCCAACTTTCCAACTCACCAATTCTCCCATTCTCCAATTTTCCAACTCTCCAACTCTCCAATTCTTTAACTCTCCAACAACTCCCCAACTCTCCAACTCTCCAACTCTCCAACTCTCCAACAACTCTCCAACTCTCCAACTCTCCAACTCTCGAATCCTTCAATTCTCCAACTCTCCAAATCTCCAACTTTCCAACTCTTCAATTCTCCAACACTCCAACTCTCTCGCCCTCCCTCCCTCTCTCTCCCTCCCCCCCCCCTCTCCCTCCCTCCCTCAGCTCACACATTAAACACTCCTGATTGTCAATTCATATAAAACACTGTTATTCGAGACAACGACAGATTGCATCGACGCTCGGTTTCCCTTTTTCGAGTACACGAACTTTTTGTTCGTTATCGACAATTGCGGTGGTACCTAGCGAGCCGCGAAACGCAACTTCCGGTACGAGGTCGTTCGACACGCACTGCCCCCATACGCCCCGAGTGCTCCCGCGGTTAGCGGCAACTTTCGGCATTCGTGGAGCCTCTCGGTAGTTTGGAAAAAAGTCATCCCTGGCAGGATACCAAAAGCGACGACGGTAAATAACTTGTGGGCGGGGGGTTGGAGAAGATAACACTCGGTTTCGATCGCGGGCGAGTGATACGAGTGCCGAGAAACTTTGGAACCCTCGCAAACAAGATATCCGTAGAGTCCGTTTCAGGCGAACTTTTTTTCTCAACCCCCTCACGCTCCCTCCCCCGCCCCTCCTCGCCTCAACGCAACCCCTGTTTAAGGGCGATCGACACGCGAATGGAAAAGCTTCGTGAAGCGAAAATTTCGGAACCCGTCAAGGACGAGAATCAAATAGAACCTTGCACTTTTTATGAAAGCACTTCTATGAAAGAGAGACAATGAAGCGAGTGGAGAGATGGCAGAAAGTCATTTAACAGAATGGAATACATTTGGTTCGTTACAAATGCTTTTTTTTTTTTGGTAATTATTTTGTGTTTGAGATATACTCGATCATCGCTACGGAATTATGCATAGACCCAATAGTTTGCCATTGCCCATTCCAGCCTGATCGAATAGGAAGATGAGCGAACTAACGAAAAGTTTTGTCGGCCCAACGTCACGTTCTACGTTTTGATGAAAGGAACGATCGAATGGCGACCCTTGAAGACGTTTCATGCTTAGTCATCGAAACTCGTAACGAACCGGCTGTCCATTTGTCCATTATCGCGGACCAATCTTGTCCTGATCGATCGAGGAACTTCCGCGTGCGAGGCTTGTTCATCAAGGAAACTGGAGAACATTTTTTTTTGGACAAATCTACCGGCCTAAAATGGACACCTAATCTTCCGAATCTTGATTTACCAGTTGTACTAGTTACTAGTACACTTTTGCTAGTTTAGTTTCTCTAGTGTCTTTCACTAGTTACGTTTCTGTGGTAACCTTTGCTAGTTACGTTTTTTTTTAGCAACTTTTACCAGTTACGTTTTCCTAATAACTTTCACTGGTTACGCTTTTCCACTAACTATTCTAGTAAATTTCACAGTTTATGGTTTTCACGTGTAATTTCCCGAAGAGTTTGAAATCCTGGAGTCTGGTACCCCAGGTGTTTACACTCTCGCCGAAAATCCGATCTGGGATGACGAATCCAGTGGTGAACGTAAACACTGACTGCAAAGTTCGTAGTTAAGCCGACTAGTTTGTACGTTGGATTATTCAATGTATGCGTAAGTACCGGAAGCTGGGATATTGTAGGGTCGTTGGTCTTGCTTATGCGTCAAATTATTAAAGCTATTGTACGCGGGCATTAAGCGGAATACAAATTTTCATGCCGATTTTCGTGATCCTAGTTTTTTTTTTTTTGGTGAGTAGATAGAAAAAAATTATACCAATCGAAACCTAAACGCAGTATTTTTTTTCGTGACACTTTGAGGTTAACCTCACTTCACATCGCCAGCTGTTCAGGTCGTTCCGTTTGACGGCAAACCCAATGGTAACTTTCGTTCTCGCGGTAATCGGCATTTGGTCGTACGTTAATCGGCGTATAAAAAAGTTGGCACCAGATGACGATCGGACCTGCCGTTGAGTCAATCGGCAGACCGTCGTCAAGAAGGTTTGGCTCGAAACGGCCAGTGAAGACCACGAGAAAGTGGAATAACGGATGTCGGAGTTATCGGCTAGAGACTTACCTCGTCGTAAATGAAATTGTCGATTTCCTCGAGTGGCCGACCGTAGAGATCGGAGGGAAACGGCTCGAACTTGTTTGGAAGCACAGCCCCGTCCTCAACGGAGGTTTTTCTGCGTGGTTGAAAGCCGTAATCCCTTACAAGCTGAACGGTACGATTCTCGAGTCTGTCGAGGCTCTCTTTGGTGAACGGTTTAACGGTTTGTTTGCCGCCTCTCGATCCGGGTGTCTTTTGATCACTGGGTGATTGGCCCCCGTTATCCGTCGATTTAATCTCGAGGCCGTCGGCCCCGAGTTGTTGCGGATTGCCGAGATTGTCGGGTTGAATTTCGGCGCTGCCGGAGTCGCCGGTACCGGAATCGGCAGAGGTTCCCGCGGTGCCGACCAGCGGCGGACGCAGCCTTGTACTGTCCTGGGACCGAAAACGGCTCGTGGCTTTTTTGGACCCCTCCTCGTCATCGGGTTCGTGACGTTCGGCACTGGGACTAGATTTTTCGCGAGTTTCGGGACTCTGGGGAGCGGTAGCCGACGGGCTAACGGGGCCGTCAGCGCTTTTGGAGACATCGGTGCCAGGAACTTGGTTTTTGTCGGCCCGTGTATTGTTCTGTCGGCCCTCGTACGCGACGAAGCCCGGTATGACGTCGCCGATCGGCCGAGCCTCGCCGTACTGCGAGCCGTCGTACGTTCTTGGTGCACATCTTGGAAAGAAGGGTGGCAGCGAGTCGCCGATCTCGTATTCGGGTGGACTCAAGGCAGAATACGGGGGTGGTGACTCGTCGAGGCTTCTTCTTCTCGCGTTGCCGTCAACGACGGCACGGCCGTCGTTCATGACCTCGTCGACGAGGGTATGCGACGATAAGCCGTGTTCCATTTGTTCGTCCTCGAAGTCCTCGAAAGTATCATCGCAGTAACGGCTCGGAGTGTGGCCGTTATTGTCGGCCGAACGTTCCGGGCTGTCTTCCTGATCGAACGCCTCGTAACCGGTTGGTGAAAGCCTCGAGGAATCGTCGTCCGATTGTTTCGATGACCTGGTCGGGTCCTCCTCGTATTCCGGTGAACTCCTTGCCGATGAATCTTCCCGACCAGGTGCCGACGATTCGTCCGAACGTCTGATGACGCTGGTGAGGCTGCCTCTTGTCTCGGCAGGAAATGGTATACGGAAGTCCGAACGTCTCGTGCCTCCGGGATGAAAACCTCGCAATTCACTCGCGAACAGCTCCTCGTCACCACTGACGTTTAATCTTCTTCCGCTTCCGGTGATTGAATCCTGCTGATAGAATCTTCCACCACCGGAAGACTTTCTGGCTGGTTGAGGTGTCCTCGAAACGGGAACGCGATGATAACGCGACACGAACGAGGCGTCGAAGTCTCTACTGGTACCAGGTAGGTTAAGGCTTCTTTGACTTCCGCCACCGAGTTCCCGAGCGTCGACTCTTCGATCACGGGGATCACCCTTGGGACCGTAAATACCCTCCTCGGCCAAACTGTCGAGTTCCTCACGACTGAGGTTCTTCACGTAGAGACCCGCGACCCTTGGACGATTGACAAAACCGTTGTCCTCCGAACCGCTGCTCGAGGGACTCGGAGGACCCTTGCTGCTCGAGGAGCCCTCGAACCCCCCGCACCGTCGAGATGTCATTGGCACTTGACGACTTTGCAGGTCCTTAACAACAGCACCAAACCCCTCATCACTGATAGCGGACAGTTCTTGCTCGAAAGCATCGCGTCAAAACACTCTAAACTCTTTCTTCCGCACTTCAAGGAACTTCCTGACTCTACGGCATTGTCCCTTCGCCCCAGAATCTTCCTTAGTGATCTTCTCGATAACAACTTCCGAGAGAACGATTGTCTTATCAGGAATACCAAGTCAGGCTCACTTCTAGGTTCATTTCCATCATTGGTTGCAGCGAGGAACCAAATAGTCGTTTTATGCCGCAGGGACGGGCGATCTGAACACATCGCACGTCCATACACCTTATCAAAACATCCCACCGGCTGTTGGATGCCTCAACCTCTTCCGCAGAATCCCTCAGCTATTCCGCAGAAGCCCTCAGCTCTTCCTAAGGATCCCTCAGCTCTTCCAAAGGATCCGTCAGCTCTTCATCAGGATCCCTGAGCTGTTCCTCAAGATCTCTCAGCTCATCCTAAGGATCCTTCAGCTCTTTCTAAGGATCCCTCAGCTCTCCCTCAGAATCCGTTAGCTTCCGCTCTACCTAAGGATCCCTCAGCTCTTCCAAAGGATCCCTTAGCACTTCCTCAGAATCCGTTAGCTCTTCCTCGGGCTCCCTCAGCTCTTCCTAAGGATCCTTCAACTCTTCTTCAGGATCTTTAAGCCACTGACGGACCTTCTGTCCAGCCAATCCAAGATTGAATCCCGATGACGTTCCAGCCTCGTGAGCTTCCTCTCTCCACTTCCAACTCTAGCCGAACCTCTTACGAGACCTGCTTGCTTTCTTCATCAGCTACCAGCGAATGAAGTAAGCTTCCGCAAATCCACCCTGGCCGGATGATCATGACGATCAGTAAATTCCCCGTCCTCAAAGGAGGCACTTTATGGAATCAATGGCTCCAGGATAGTTAATAGCTGTATGCGTGTTTCCTTTGAGCACGTGGTTGATAGCTTGGTATTACACGTAGCTTAAGGAGATAAGGGGCCTCCTGCTCTATTGTGAGGCTGCCGTCAGCTCGGGCTGAGTTACTCGGCCGAGTCACGCTCTCACTTTCCGCTTCAACCTTCCCTCAAATTCGAGTGTATCCCTCGTTTTTGCTCCTCTCTCTCTCTCCCTCTCTCTCTCTCTCTCTCTCTCTCTCTCTCTCTCTCTCTCTTTTCGACAGCACTTTATCCTCCATTAATTTTCACCCACCCAATATCCTTGTCCTTTTCAAGTCTTCCATCGACTCTTGGGCACTTGGAGCACTGATAACTTCTCGGGAGGCAAACCACGAGCTTTTTCTTTCGCGAACTCACTTTTATCCAACTATGCAAACTTAACGTTAAATCGTGTGATTTGTTATGAGAAGAAAAAAAAAACCAAAACTTCCGCGCAATCCTACGGTATTCACTGATCCCTCGAGCTTTTATTTTTCTTCTTTCCTTTCTTTTTTTTTTTTACCGACGAGGGACGTCAGGCTAACTACAAGTCACAGTCATCGGATGAGCATGTCTCCTTAAGTTTACGAAGTACGAAAAAAAAAGGTTGCTGAGCTATTGGCAATTCGAGACGAACGGGTCTACCAATTTTCTTTTTTGCTCTCAGCTTCGACTATGATACAATTTATCCAAACGATATGCACTACACGTAATGTTTTTTTTTTCTTCTTCTATACAAGCTCTTCTTCACCTGGATGCTCCTTCCGTTAAAAATTATTGTTTATCCGTCCCGCACACTGTTTTTTTTTTTAATTTATATAAACCACTAATGAAGTCCCCTCTGCAGCTTTTCGTGAGGCTGATTCGATTAAACTCGTCACACAGTCATGTTTTTTTTTTTCTTCCTTTTTCATCGACGTACGAATACGTAGATTTTTCGGCGAACTGGATCGGATGAGAAAATAGATGGTCTTGGGTTAGGGTGAAGGGTCGAGAGGTGGAAAGGGCGGCTTGGGGAATCTGTCTGTCGATTACCCTGACCCTCCCAACACTTTTGACATGAGGATCGGCGAGGCTTTCCTATCACCCGCTTCCTTCCTTCGCGTACACACTGACACACACACACACACACAAAAAGAACTGTTACACCTTGGATGACTCTCCACCCGTCTCTTCTGCATTCAACGACCCAGCATCCCTTTGTATTTCCGCTTAACTTTATCTCTTTTTTTTTTATACCATCAAGCCTTTGTCATTGAAAAGTGGTGATCGCGTGTAAAGGTAGAGAATGACTGGAGAAAAATGGAAAAAAAAATTCACTGTATCGCGCGAACCTAGCACACACTGGAACAAACGAGACTCGGTGGGTGAAGAGTTGATTGGAAAGAAGAAAGCTGGACGGCCTGATCCATTGCTTCGTATTGCTTCGCGCGCTTCCAATGGACAGCGGAACTTCCGGTGAGGGCTTTAGCCTGCGCGGTAACAAATCCTGAGACTTCCGCTTAGGCCGGAAGTCGCAGCCTCAGCTGCTGCTCAAAAGAACTGATCTTCACTTCAATGGTGGTCTCGGTGATACTTGCTTGCCTCAAGAAGTACAGGTGGTCGTTGAATGGTTCGCTGGTTTAGTGAACGACTAGGTTTGACGAATGGATGACGCCTTCATTGATGACATCCAAGCTTCCTCGTACCAGAGAAAACTTCCTGGACAATCCATTCGCTAAATGTCCATCGACGCTTGTCCGCCGACGACTTCGCTGCTAAGGGCATTGATGGTGCAGCATGCGGACGTTTTGCCGGGTGACTTTGCTAATTGATGGCAACCGTAAAACATCACCGGGCAATCCGGCATCTCACATTGTCCATTGGAATTGTACATGCGTTTATTTTTTTTATCCAGCTAATAGAAATGTAGAAGAGTCACAGACCGAAAACACCACCGAACACATCGATAGACCCAACGAGTTGGATAAACACTGTTTTTTTCTTCTTTTTCGCGGAGGTTGGGGGTGGATGGAAAACAATCCCCCCCGTCCTGCCACGCAGATAAACGTTGAAAGCCTTCCCGCTTGACTCTGCTCTATACGTTGCCGTATATGTATGTGTTTGTTAAAACCCTGTTGAAAAAACGCGGGGGAGGGTAGGAAGAGGGCGCGCGCGCACGCGGGGGGTTGAAAATCACGGGCGTCCCTTACGAGAGCTGTGGCGGCACTGGTCCGACGAGGCGGAGGAGAGACGATTTTTCGTAGGCGCGCGCGGGCGCGTATCGAACGAGAGCGCTTACGAAGGGTCGCGGGGAATGGAAGTACATGAGGCACGATGGGGACGCGCGCCCGCGCAACACCGGTCACACACAATCCCCCACCAACCAACCCACCCTCCTACATGCACCTATTCCAGCGCACCACCTGCAACAGCGGAAAATACTCGCGAGCTTTGCTCGTAGAACTCTCGTACCTTTTTTCCCCCGAAAGAACAACCTCCAGCCGACCTACCTACGATATGTGGGTGAAACCAGGCGGATTGGTACACGGAACCCAACACGCAACTATCGTCATACTTGCGCCTACGTATTTTTTTTTTTTTTGGCCGCGCCACCAACCCTTCTATGTGCCTGATAGGGAATTTAGTACAGGGACAAAAGAGAGAGAGAGTGGAAGGCGAAGAGTGGACGTTGGAGAACGTAGATCTGGTTGAACAGGCAACGGCTGAGGGAGCTTGCACTTGAGGGACTGGATCCGATTGATGTTCACTGATTGATACTCCACGGACGGCTGACTGGACCACTGAAACCTGCTGATCCAAAATCTGGACGAACAGTCTGTCACTCGTGTCTTCAAATGGTCCGGATTATGGATTGGTGAAGAATGCTCGAGAAGTCAAGCTTCGGACACGTGGCAACCCGGAATCTGGACCTGCTGTTCGTCCGAAGTGTCTTTAATTGGTCTAGGTTCCGGATTAGCAAGTACCAGTTGTCGGTAGTCCGTCCGTTCGTTAGTTGTGTCTTCAACCGGTCCAGATTCTGCATTAGTGAAGATTGCTGAAGAAGTCAAGCTTTGGACACTTGGCAACCCAAAATCTGGACCTGCTGTCGGTCACTTGTGTCTTTAACTGGTCCAGATTCTGGATTGCGGAAGATAGTTAGGGATTTCTAGTATTGGACACTTGGCAATACGGAATCTGAACCTGCTGTCCGTCAGTAGTGTCTTTAAGTGGTCCAGATTCAGGATTGGTGAAGATTGTTGGAGAAGTCAAGCTTTGGACACTCGGTTACCCAAAATCTGGACCAGTTGACCGTCAGTAGGATCTTCAACTAGTCCAGATTCTGGATTGGTGCAGATTCCGGGAGCTGTCAAGCTTCGGACACGTGGCAACCCGGAATCTGGACCTGCTGTTCGTCCGAAGTGTCTTTAATTGGTCTAGGTTCCGGATTAGCAAGTACCAGTTGTCGGTAGTCCGTCCGTTCGTTAGTTGTGTCTTCAACCGGTCCAGATTCTGCATTAGTGAAGATTGCTGAAGAAGTCAAGCTTTGGACACTTGGCAACCCAAAATCTGGACCTGCTGTCGGTCACTTGTGTCTTTAACTGGTCCAGATTCTGGATTGCGGAAGATAGTTAGGGATTTCTAGTATTGGACACTTGGCAATACGGAATCTGAACCTGCTGTCCGTCAGTTGTGTCTTTAAGTGGTCCAGATTCAGGATTGGTGAAGATTGTTGGAGAAGTCAAGCTTTGGACACTCGGTTACCCAAAATCTGGACCAGTTGACCGTCAGTAGGATCTTCAACTAGTCCAGATTCTGGATTGGTGCAGATTCCGGGAGCAGTCAAGCTTCGGACACGTGGCAACCCAGAATCTGGACCTGCTGTTCGTCCGAAGTGTCTTTAATTGGTCTAGGTTCCGAATTAGCAAGTACCAGTTGTCGGTAGTCCGTCCGTTCGTTAGTTGTGTCTTCAACCGGTCCAGATTCTGCATTAGTGAAGATTGCTGAAGAAGTCAAGCTTTGGACACTTGGCAACCCAAAATCTGGACCTGCTGTCGGTCACTTGTGTCTTTAACTGGTCCAGATTCTGGTTTGCGGAAGATAGTTAGGGATTTCTAGTATTGGACACTTGGCAATACGGAATCTGAACCTGCTGTCCGTCAGTTGTGTCTTTAAGTAGTCCAGATTCAGGATTGGTGAAGATTGTTGGAGAAGTCAAGCTTTGGACACTCGGTTACCCAAAATCTGGACCAGTTGACCGTCAGTAGGATCTTCAACTAGTCCAGATTCTGGATTGGTGCAGATTCCGGGAGCAGTCAAGCTTCGGACACGTGGCAACCCAGAATCTGGACCTGCTGTTCGTCCGAAGTGTCTTTAATTGGTCTAGGTTCCGAATTAGCAAGTACCAGTTGTCGGTAGTCCGTCCGTTCGTTAGTTGTGTCTTCAACCGGTCCAGATTCTGCATTAGTGAAGATTGCTGAAGAAGTCAAGCTTTGGACACTTGGCAACCCAAAATCTGGACCTGCTGTCGGTCACTTGTGTCTTTAACTGGTCCAGATTCTGGTTTGCGGAAGATAGTTAGGGATTTCTAGTATTGGACACTTGGCAATACGGAATCTGAACCTGCTGTTCCTCAGTAGTGTCTTTAAGTGGTCCAGATTCAGGATTGGTGTAGATTGTTGGAGAAGTCAAGCTTTGGACACTCGGTTACCCAAAATCTGGACCAGTTGACCGTCAGTAGGATCTTCAACTAGTCCAGATTCTGGATTGGTGCCGATTCCGGGAGCTGTCAAGCTTCGGACACGTGGCAACCCGGAATCTGGACCTGCTGTTCGTCCGAAGTGTCTTTAATTGGTCTAGGTTCCGGATTAGCAAGTACCAGTTGTCGGTAGTCCGTCCGTTCGTTAGTAGTGTCTTCAACCGGTCCAGATTCTGCATTAGTGAAGATTGCTGAAGAAGTCAAGCTTTGGACACTTGGCAACCCAAAATCTGGACCTGCTGTCGGTCACTTGTGTCTTTAACTGGTCCAGATTCTGGATTGCGGAAGATAGTTAGGGATTTCTATTATTGGACACTTGGCAATACGGAATCTGAACCTGCTGTCCCTCAGTAGTGTCTTTAAGTGGTCCAGATTCAGGATTGGTGAAGATTGTTGGAGAAGTCAAGCTTTGGACACTCGGTTACCCAAAATCTGGACCAGTTGACCGTCAGTAGGATCTTCAACTAGTCCAGATTCTGGATTGGTGCAGATTCCGGGAGCAGTCAAGCTTTGGACACGTGGCAACCCAGAATCTGGACCTGCTGTTCGTCAGTAGTGTCTTCAATTGCTCTAGGTTCCGGATTGGCAAGTACCAGTTATCAGTAGTCCGTCCGTTCGTTAGCAGTGTCTTGAACTGGTCCAGATTTTTCATTGATGAAGATTGCTGAAGATGTCATGCTGTGGTGGGCGTTTCAAGAAAGTTTTTTATTTTTTATTTTTTATTTCTTATGAAAAGTGGCCGCCAACAATTTGTAATAATTTTGGCTTCAAGTTGCGCCTGTGGTCAATATGGACCCCTTGTGATCGCGGATGGTTAATATTAACCATATAAATAGTACGAACATGCTGTTGATACGCAGATGCCTCGAGTCGAACGTCGAGCCCTCTCTACCCTTCCCAGTGAGGGTTGTTCTATACCCACTTCGGAGCAGGGGCCGTGAGGTCTCTCTCGGTCGATGCACCGTGTCATCGGACTGTTGAAACTGAGAGACACGCGATATCCTCGTCGAACCCGAATATCCCTTCTCCCCCCGTCTCCCTCGATTACGCCCTTCGAAATATCGTCATTGCGATCTTGATGACGGGAAAAAATACTTCTGCTTTCTCGTGCAAGACGTTTCTCTTTATTTTTTTTTTTTTTGCACAATAATCCTCGAACGAACGAATCCGAGTGATAAATTTGTCAGATATGGGGATTTCCACTTCTCAAGGGATGGAAAAAAGGGATGGAAATTCCAAAAGGGATGACGACGTACCAGTGCACATTGTTTTCCTTCCTAGGAGGAATTTTTTCTGTCACTCGCGGTCTTCAACTTTTTGTTCTTAAACGTGGAAAGAAAAAAAAAAGCTACCCCTCGTCAATCATTCCTTAGTCATTAGCCAGTAGGCGAAATTCTTGAAGAAATACTAAATTTCTTCAAGAATTTCGCCTACTGGCTAATGGCAATCGATTCGCGTATCTTCAATTGTCGATAAAAATGGAAGTTTTGCTTCAATTTTTTTTCTTTCTCACTTTGATGCATAAATATTTGACAGGGGGTGACAACAGAGCGCGGGAGGGAGGGAGGGATCGATCGAAGCTTACTGCTTTGCAACTATCTTGGCCCTTATCACCATAAAACGAGACTTCGGGATGTCATTCAGACCTGAAGATCAATGTTCGATGCTGTGTGCTGAAATATGAAGAATCCTCGAGACTAGAAAGTAAATAATTATTGCTGCTTTTGTTTTTTTTTTCATCGATTTTCCTAATTTGATCGATTGTTTATCAGGAAAAAGTCATATATTGGAATTGGGAGCATTGTACGTGGGTGGTGAGGGTAAAAAAATTCGTTGCGCCGAGTCTTTGTTACAGTATGAATAATAAATGTGCCAAAGCTTGGCAATATTTATTTTTCATGAGATTGAAGAAAAAAAGTACGCAACTGTACTTTTAATATCGGGGGTTCGTATGTCCATGCAGTCAGGGGCTAGTCGGGACGGCCAGCCGACGACCGCGAGCCAGCTACGTCATCTCGGCTCCGCTGAGAAAGACCCCCGAGTTTATCGATCCAAGGGTCATATACGTACGTACGTACGATTGTTTACACCGGACTTGCTTTTTTTTTTTTCTTTTTATGTCGTCATCGACGTAACGAAGCCTACCCCCCGCCCCCCCCACCCACCCCTCTTCCATCCCCTCGCACTCCCAAGCTCGTACGTGAACCTCGATCCGTTGAATTATCACTTTTCACCCTCTTAACGGGACCAAGCTCTCTTATGCTCGAGGAAAATGCGTTTGAACTTTATTCATTACGACCTCATTCTTGCCATCAGTTCTTACCTTACCTCAAATTCTTATCTTACCTTACCTTCAATTCTTACCTAACCTTACCTTACCTTACCTTACCTAACCTTACCTTACCTAACCTTACCTAACCTTACCTTACCTAACCTTACTTTACCTAACCTTACCTAACGTTACCTTACCTTACCTTACCTTACCTTACCTTACCTTACCTTACCTTACCTTACCTTACCTTACCTTACCTTACCTTACCTTACCTTACCTTACCTTACCTTACCTTACCTTACCTTACCTTACCTTACTTAACCTTACCTTACCTTCCCTTAAATTTGAACAATTTGAAAAATTAATTACTACACTTAATATCAATATTTAATTATTAAATTTCAAATTTAAATAAAATTACAGCTACGGGTATTTTAAAGTCGATCGATCTTTTTTTTTATTCTTCGTACATACAATATTTATATTAATTGTAATAAAAAAAAAAAAGATTACAACAGTTGATAAATAAAATTAAACATCGAAATAAAACTCACAGCCATTTCGGAAATTTTGGTTTTTTTTTTATGTCAAATTGAAAATAGGAAGAAAAAAAATCGAAAAAAAAAAAAACGTATATTTGTAATAAACTTTTTTTTCCAACCGCGACGATCCCGACGTTGAATTAATCGAGCATAAGCTTCGGCAATTAAATTAATATTTCTTACCATCCTTCCACTACTCAAAAAAAAAAAAAAAGAAAAAAATCTACGACTCAATGAAAATATCGTCGGCAAATCTTCAAGCGATCTTTTAAAGTCGCGAATAAACGACCTTGCAATTTTTTTCACATACCATTGTGCAGCCTCGCTATCCAAACATACTCAAAATTCATGACTTCCCGAGCTTTTTTTATGCACTTGTAACGGAAGTTGACCGACAAGATATGCAACTTTGTCGACGTCCAGGGTCACAATGAAAAATTGCAATTTCAACCACCGCATTGAAAAAAAAAAAAAGAAAAAATCTACGAAGACCCTATTTTATAAATTAAAAATACTGTTAAATAAATAAAAAATATTATTAAATGAATTAAAAATACTATTAAATAAATTAAAAATCATATTAAATAAATTAAAAATACTATTAAAAAATTAAAAATACCATTAAATAAATTACAAATACTATTAAATAAATAACAAATACTATTAAATGAATTAAAAATACTATAAAATAAATTACAAATACTATTAAATTAATTAAAAATACTATAAAATAAATTACAAATACTATAAAATAAATCACAAATACTATTAAATTAATTAAAAATACTATTAAATTAATTAAAAATACTATTAAATAAATTAACAATACTATTAAAATAAATTAAAAATACTATTAAATAAATTACAAATAATATTAAATTATTAAAAATACTATTAAATTAATTAAAAATACTATTAAATAAATTACAAATACTATTAAATGATTAAAAATACTATTAAATAAATTAAAAATACTATTAAATAAAATAAAAATACTATTAAAATAAATTAAAAATACTATTAAATAAATTAACAATACTATTAAAATAAATTAAAAATACTATTAAATAAATTGAAAATACTATTAAATAAATTGAAAATACTATTAAATAAATTACAAATAATATTAAATGATTAAAAATACTATTAAATAAATTAAAAATACTATTAAATAAAATAAAAATACTATTAAAATAAATTACAAATACTATTAAATGATTAAAAATACTATTAAATAAATTAAAAATACTATTAAATAAAATAAAAATACTATTAAAATAAAATAAAAATAATATTAAAATAAATAAAAAATACTATTAAAATAACTTAAAAATACTATTAAATAAAATAAAAATAATATTAAAATAAATTTAAAATACTATTAAAATAAATTGAAAGTTACGATTTTTCTAAGTAGATGGGACGTGTGTGTACCACCAGCCGTTAAATGGTTAATTATGCCGGACGATTATGTAAATAAGAAATAAAATATTTACTGTGAGCCGTTAATTCACATTTTCGAGATGACGTACCCGGAAGTACTTAGGGAGCTTCTCACTCGCTTATTTTCTACGCAAATATTCCTCCAATAAACAACGCCTACACTGGTTACACATTCCAAGGGTAGTAAAAAAAATAAATAAATAAAAAAAAACACGAAAACAGCGCTGACCTACGCGTAAGCTACTGCTCGTGGAGTTTGAAAAACGTTTTTTTTTCGGAAAATAACAATATAATGCGTTCACCCAGTTTCACGAAACGCGCGAATCGTAAAAAGTTTCTCACTTTATTTACACTCTCGGCCCAACGCAACGTACTAATTATATCTTATAATTCATTCTCTAATTATAAAATTGAGAGGAGAAGAAAAAAAAAAAAAAAAAAAAAAAAAGGTTTTTATTTCGGCTTGCTCCAAATCGTCGGAGCCATCTTGTTCTTGGATGTACGAACGAAGCGCTGATTCATTAGCGCGTGGTGTGAAGTGCGCCGAGTGTACTCGAGATTCCAAGTCTTTCGTATACGTAAAAGACTTGGGGAACAAGCGGGCATACGAAGAGGCACGAGCAGTTGCGCCGTAAGTACAGAGTCCGTTTTCGTTTGCAATACTGAAAAACAGAGCATAATTTCAATTATACTCAATAAAAAGTGACACACCGTGTCCCACCTTCCCCTACTCTTACAGTTCTCTGACTTGACACCTGTCACCGTGCATCTTTTTTTTTTTTCTTTTTTTTTTTTGTTGCGTGGCATTCGCGAACTTCCGAAGAGGTGGGAAAAATGTATAAATAGCAATGGAGATTATTTTGAAAATCTTTTTTCATCATTTTCCAACAACAGACTTCTAAGCCTGTTAAAAGGCAGTAGTCTGCTTTAGGAGCCGAAAAAAAAGCGTTTTTTCAACAATTTTTTTTGAAAGGGAAGGAAATGATTGCGGTAAACGAAATTTTGAGACGATAGTATATTATATTCAAGCTTTAAAAAACAATTTTTATTATTACAAATTATTGAAATTTGCCAAAGTTGTAACGATTTTTCTGGGGCGCCTGGAGTGTGCACTCGTAAATCGGTGCCGGTGATGGAGGTCGTGCGATGCATCTGAAACAGTGGAACCAAATTTTTTTTTAGTTTTTATAAGTTCCTTTTCTATATGAACTAAAAAAATACCGAAGAAATGACGAAATTCCAAATTTTTTCGAAGTTTGAAGAAAAAAATTCACTTTTTTTGAAGAAAAAAAATTCACTTTAAGTTGCAAAACAAGTAATTTAAATAGTACTTTTGTCCAACTTTTTTAGTTCAAATAGAAGATAATTCAATACCGAAGCTAGATCACTTTGGTTTTTTTTTCGATCGGACATATATTGTTTTTACTATCGCCGGCACCGTTTTCCAAAACTTGTGAAAATGAAAACTCGAGAAAACGGGCTGTAAAGTTCTGCCCGAGCATTCGCACCTGCTCGACGCTCGGCCACTAAAACTGATCTAGCTTCGAAAATATGTCGAATTGGCCTCTAAAATTTTGAACACATATTCTTGGATAGTTTTGGAATAGATTTAAGACAAAAACGAAAAATCGATTTTTTGAAGCCTGTAAAGCAGACTACTGCCTTAAGGCCTTGAGGTGTTTCGACCTCGTACGGTCAATAGAAAGAAAAAAAAAGGTGTCCTTCTCATCGACTTTTAGTTACCCGTTCCCACTTGGCGTATGACCAAGCTCGATGATCCATCGTAAAAAGGGAAATATCAAATTCCCCGATCACGAGCACTCTGCCTGTGATATCACCAAACAGTCTGGACAATACAACATCATTGGTTGTATTCACGCACCCCCGCCACCACCCCAGCCGTCCAACCATCCAACCCAACTGATGTTATCACACATCCGAGCTAATCTGGAATCCATAACCCATCGTCATCCGGGTAGGCTTGTTGCGTCATCGAATGTTAGCCCCCCCCCCCCCCCCCCCCCGCCCCCCAATCACATTACGGCACGTCCCTTGGCGATGATCGTCGGCAATGCCCCGAGACAATCCCTTCATCCACCGCAAACACCTTCCGGACGATCGACCGTCGCGTAAACCTTGTCAAACCCACCACCAACCCCGCCCCCGCATTTGTCAGCCCCGCGTCTCGTCGCGCAACGAATTTTCCCACTACACGTCGCCTTGCTCGCTTGGCCGTTTGAAATGTGCAACGTGATCGTGGAGGTTGAAGACAGCTCGAAAGGAAATTTAAGGCGGGATCCTGAATTAGACGGTTCGAAAAAATCGATATTTTGAGGAATTTTTTTTCGGGTAAAAAAACAAAAAGCAAGTTTAGCGAAATTTTCAGATTATTTTGTTACACGTCTGAGCATGAGAAAACAATTTTTTTTAAAAGAAAAATATCAACAGGCAACCGATTTTTTATGCACATTCGTGCCACTGCTGTTTCCATGCGGCGTGACAAATGGAGCTCGTAATTTTCATCTGAAACAAAAAATAACCTAAAACCATTTTAATTGTGACATATTTTTCTTCTATATGAAGTAAAAAAAACGAAAAAATTTTTGAAATTTGAATGTTTTTTCGGGTTTGAAGTAGAAAATGTGCTTTTTGTGAAAAAAAAAAAATTATTTCAACTTGCTAAAAAAATTATTAAGAATTTTTTTTTCGACAATGTTTTTAGTTCAAATAGAAAAGAAAACGATACTGAAGCGTACAAGCTTTGGTTTGTTTCGATTGGACTTCTAGTTTTTTTGTAATCAGTTACGCCAAATTAGAAAAATCGTAAAAACGACAACTCGAGAAAACGGGCGCCCTAACTGCCCGAGCGCCCGTATACCTGCTCGACACTCCACTACGTTCAGTGCTGTATCTTTGGAAATATTTCGAATTGGGCTATAAAACTTTGTCTAGACATTCTTAGATACATCAGGAATAGATTTAAACAATGAAAAAAAAAAAATCGATTTTTTGGACCTTCTAATTCAGGATCCGGCCTTAACGACTGTGAAGTTGCCCGTTGACAATTTGTCGAAATGATGAGATTGGCGAAAGAAGAAGTTGGATCGTCGATGTCAATAGGGTTTTTTGATATTTCTGGCTATCGAGAATGCTGATGGTCTTCATTGTTTTGGAATGTTTGGTGATGTACGGTGACAGGTGTCAAGTCAGAGAACTGTAAGACTAGGGGAAGGTGGGGCACGGTGTGTCACTTTTTAATAACGTTTTTATCAACTCGCTTTCTTGTCCGGATGTTCGTCTGGTCGGTAGGAATTTTTGGAGAGATTTTAATAGTCTACAGATATTCGACAAAGTGCAACGATTTCATGGCATTGGAAAATGTAATGAGACTTTTCGGGTGATGAGAAAAAGGGACATGGAAATAGTATGAGTTGCTCTCGCTCTATCTTGAATGCACTCTCTCTCTCTCTCTCTCTCTTCAACTCGCAAACTCTCAAACTCTCCAACTCGTCAAGTTTCCAGCTCTCCAACTCTTCGACTACCCCAACACTCCAACTCTTCAACTCTTCAAATCGGCAGCTCTCCAAAAAAAAAGAAACTCTCCAATTCTCCGACTCTCCGATTCTCCAACTCTCCAGCTCCCTAAATCTCAAACAAAATCCAATTCTGCAACTCTCTAACTCTCCAACTCTCCAACTGCTTAACTCTCCAAGTTTCCAACTCTCCAAATCTCCAACTCTCCACCTCTGGAACTCTCTAAATCTCCACCTCTAGAACTCTCCAACTCTCCAATTGTTCAACTGTCCCCAACTATCCAACTCTCAAACTGTCCAAATCTCCGAGTCTCCAACTTTCCTACTCTCCACCTCTCCAAATCCCCAACTCTCCAACTCTTCAATTCTCCAACTCTCCAACTCTTCAACTCTCTAACTTTCCAACCCTCCGATTGTCCAAGTCTCCAACTCTCCAACTCTCCAACTCTTCAACCCTCCAACCACCTAACTATCCAATTGTCCAAATATCCAACTCTCCAACTCCCCAACTCTCCAACTCAGCAATTCCCCAACTCCACAACTCTCCAACCCAAACAAACTCTCCAACTCTCCGACTCTCGAGCTCCCTAACTCTCCAACTCTTCAACTCTCTAACTCTCCAATTCTCTAACTCTCCAACTTTCCGACTCTCCAATTCGCCAACTCTCCAACTCTCAAGCTCTCCAACTCTCCGACTCTCCAGCTGCCCAACTCACCAGCTCTCCGTCTCCAAGTATCTTCAACGCTCGAACTTTCCAACGCCCCAATGTTCCAACTCTCCAATTTTCGAATTCTCCAACCCTCCAACTCTCCGACGCTCCAACCCTCCAACCCTCCAACTCTCGAACCTACAACTTTCCAACCCTCCAACTCTCCAGCACTCCTACTCTCCACCTCTGGAACTCTCCAACTCTCCAACCTACTAATTCTCCAACCCTCCAACTCTCCAACCCTTCTACCCTCCAACTCTCCAACCCTCCAACCCTCCAACCCTCCAACTCTCTAATTCTCCAACTCTCCAGCTCTCCAAGTCTTCAACTCTCCCGCTCTCCAAGTCTTCAACTCTCCACCCTTGGAACTCTCCAACTCTCCACCTCTTCAACTCCCCAACTCTCCAACCCTCCAACTCTCCAACCCTCAAACCCCTCCAACTCTCCAACCCCTCCAACCCTCCAACCCTTCAACCCTCAAACCCCTCCAACCCTCCAACCCTCCAACCCTCCAACCCTCCAACTCTCCAACTCTCCAACCCTCAAACCCTCCAACTCTCCAACCCTCCAACCCTCCAACCCTCCAAGTCTCCAAGTCTCTCCAACCCCTCCAACCCTCCAACCCTCCAAGCCTCAAATCCACTTTTCATTTTCAATAATTCTTTGCAAGCTGCTATCGACTTTCTCGTAGGCCTGCCCTAACCAAATACAAATCACACTCCGACACAATAAAATTTCGGTAATTTTTCCTCGCTACGAGCCTCCGAGAAATCGCATATGGCTCACAGTGCCCCGTGAGAAACTCAGCCACTGCTTTTCCACCTACCCATTGGGTCTTGTTAGACGATACTGCAGTTGCAGTGTTCGGTAATTACTAGAATCACCCGAGCCCTTGTTGATCTTACAATTGCCGTCTGGAACTTCCCCTTCAACTGACAATTGTGAGTTGCCGAAAAAAAAAAAAGAAAAAAAAAAAAACAATACATTGCCCACAAATAAGTGCCAGCGCGGTGTACGTGGCAATCGATCGCAATGTGCAAACCACGAACAATGAGGAAATACAGAAACGGATGCAACGAAGGATCCCTTGGAGCACTTGGCGCGTAAACGTTTCTAGAGAAAAATCAAAATAAAAAATACGATCCACCCGTTTCGGTGTATGGATCTTGGAAGAACTACAATGAAGAAGCTCATCCGCGCTAGTTTCTTTTTTTTTTTCTTTTTCGCCACAGTTGAAGCCGCGATGGAATCGATCCTCGATACCGATGAGGCCAAAGGAATGAAAAGCCTTGTCTCTGATCTTTCCCCGGAACTGTGCCGGCAAATGGAGAACGTCGATGCAGCGAGCATTATGGGGGTGGAAGCCTTTAGACGCCCGAAACTGACTCATTTTTCATGAATTTTTTCAAAGTTGATAAAATAATCGCTACTCTACTGTAATGGCCCCAAAGCTATCTAAAGCTATTTTTAATGATTTTTTTTTCGCAAACGGTTGCACGTATCGGTCCAAATTTTTTTTTCACTCAAAGGTACACTCTTACAGAGTGTACGTAAGTGTACTTTGGTGAATATGGATGGATAAATCATATAATACAATGGGTTTTGTTTGGGTTCGTATGGTTTTATCCATCCCTCGTGTATTGAGCCAATTAAAATCCTCATCCCTTTTTTTTTTATTCTTGATACCGATTGATGGAGTAACTTCCTTTGTGCCAAGTGGTAAAGCCCGCGTTGGAATTACGTGCCTTGCCAATCGTCCATGACATACCGGTAGCTGGTTGTGTCAGGTTTCGACTTTACTTACCATCGCTCGAGGAGTGTGCGACCTCCACGAACCTTTTCAAATTAAGGAGTTTCGGGACAATTCGTGTCTAAATTGTTCAATTGCCTTGAATCGTTGCTACCAAAAGGTATTGGATTCGTATTTAAAAAATTCGTATTTTCAAGAATTTCATCAATAATAATATTTAGTAATAATAATAATAATAATAATAATAAAAAACAATGTCAGTACAAAAATAGCATAGGAGAAAAAATAATTAACAATTGATAAAAAATGTTTGCCACGTACAGTACCGCTCAAAAGTTCGAATACACCAGTCGATATTTCTTGCCGCACTAAAAGTTAGGTAGCTCCTCCGAAAAAAAAAGGATATTCAAATTTAGAGAACGGCGTTTCGAAGGGAACAAATTCGGCTTTGTTTTGCATTTTTTGAAATATTTTTTATGATTTTTTTCGACCCGGTACACACTTTTGTACGTGGGTGTTTTTCGCCTTTTTTTTCGAACTTCGAGAATTGGGCGCATAATTTATATTATTTTTTTTTGTCACTTCTATCCATGATAAACTTTGAAGGGATAGTTGAAGCTCCATTTTCGTTTTTTTAGAAAGTTTCGTCCGATTTTTTTTTCGCAAAGTTATTTGGCTGTTTTTGGCTGAAAAGACAAATTTTGGAAAATGCAACATAACTCAAGAAATATAGGGTTTGATGGGAAATGTTGAAGATATAAAAAGTTGCGTAATTTTATAATAGATCGCTTGGAATTTTTTCAGAATTTCCCTCTGAGATTTTTATTTATTTTTTGAATATTTTCCCTCGAAACTCTGATGAGCAGAATGGCTTAACTCGAAAAGTATGGCGTTTAGGAAAAAGTATCATAAGAAGAATCTTTTTTATTTTTTGTTTTAAATTCACTTGAATTTTTGCAGAATTTTGGCTTGATTTTTTTTTCAAAATTTTTCAAAAAATCGAAAAAAAATGTTTAACAAAAATTCTGAAAAAATTCAAGCCAATTTAAAATTGAAAATTAAAAATGTTTGTTTTCCTGATATTTTATCCTAAACGCCATACTTTTCGAGTTAACCCATCCTACTCATCCAGAGCTTCGAGCGAAAATAGTAAAAAAAATTTTAACTCTCAAAGGAAAATTCGGAAAAAATTTCAGGCCATCCAGTATAAACATACGCAACTTTTTACATTCTTCATATTTCCTTTTAAACCCAATAGTTCTTGAGTTACGTTGAATTTTTCGAAAATTTGTCTTTTTCAGCCAAAAGAGAAATAACTTTGCGAAAAAAAATCGTACGAAACTTTCTAAAAAATGAAAATGGAGCTTCAACTATCTCTTTTAAGTTTATCATGGATAAAAATAATAAAAAAAATATTTATAAGTTTTGCGCCCAATTTTCCATGGTCAAAAAATCGCCAAAAAACGGTCACGTACAAAAGTGTGTACCGGGTCGAAAAAAGATCATAAAAAATATTTCAAAAAAGCAAAATCTAGCTGAATTTGTCCCCTTCAAAACGCCGTTCGTTAAATTTGGATATCTTTTTTTTTGACGGAGCTATCTAATTTTTCGTGCGGCAAGAAATGTCGACTGGCTTATCCAAACTTTTGGGCGGTAGTGTATCCAAACTTTTGGGTGGTAGTGTATATCTTTGTTCTAGATGAACAAGAAAAAAAAAAGTAATGTCTGCATGGACTCAAATCCAATTGTTATTCCATGAATCCAATTGTTATTCCATTCCAGTTTCGTTCGATATGGTCCGGTCCATTTCTCTTGCCAGCTTCTAAAACCCAAAATTAATGATACGTGTTGAGGCTTCATTTTTCAGCTAGTTTGTAATTCATTAAATCTGAGGGCAAAAAAAAGAATATATAAAAAATAGGTGGAACTAACTCACGAGCATGTTCGTTTCGATTGATTTTCTCTTGTCCATCGAAAGCTCGTGCAATATTTTCAGTGCCTCGATGAACCTTCGTATTGCCGTTTGTCTCGTTGGATAGATGGAAATAAGGCAAATGTCGCGAAGCTCTGGATCAATTGGGCACAGCATGCAGCCACGTTTCTCCTTTTAATTGTCAAATTTATGGTGAGAGAAAAAAAACTTCGTCAAATTCGTCGAAAAATTGCCCTTTTTCGGGCGGCTGTATCACGAGCGTTGGAGAATTGGGGCGTTGGAATTGGAAAGTTGGAGCGTTGGAGCGTTGGAGAGCTGCGAGTTGAAAAGTTGGAGAACAGGAGCGTTGGAGTGTTGGAGAGATGCTGCGTTGGAGAATTGAAGAGTGGGAGAGCTGGAGAGTTGGAGATTTGGAGAGTTGGAGAGCTGGAGAGTTGGAGAGTTGGAGAGTTGAAGAGTTGGAGCGTTGGAGCGTTGGAGAGTTGGAGCGTTGGAGCGTTGGAGAGTTGGGGAGCTGGAGAGCTGGAGAGTTGGATCGTTGGAGCGTTGGAGAGTTGGAGAATTGGAGAGATGGAGAGCTGGAGAGTTGGGGAGCTGGGGAGTTGGAGAGTTGGAACACTGGAACGTTGGAAAGTTAGAGCGTTGGAGAGTTGGAGAGCTGGAGAGTTGGAGAGTTGGAGAGTTGGAAAGTTGGAACATTGGAGCGTTGGAAAGTTGGAGCGTTGGAGAGCTGGAAAGTTGAAAAGTTGGAGAGTTGGAGCGTTGGAGAGTTGGAGAGTTGGAGAGCTAGAAAATTGGAGGGCTGGAGAGTTGGAGAGTTGAAAAGTTGGACAGTTGGAACATTGGAGCATTGGAAAGTTGGATCGTTGGAGCGTGGGAGAGTTGGAGCGTTGGAGAGTTGGAGAGTTGGAGAGCTAGAAAGTTGGAGGGGTGGAGAGTTGGAGAGTTGAAAAGTTGGACAGTTGGAAGATTGGAGCATTGGAAAGTTGGATCGTTGGAGCGTGGGAGAGTTGGAGCGTTGGAGAGTTGGAGAGTTGGAGAGCTAGAAAGTTGGAGGGGTGGAGAGTTGGAGAGTTGAAAAGTTGGACAGTTGGAACATTGGAGCATTGGAAAGTTGGATCGTTGGAGAGTTGGAGAGTTGGAGAGTTGGAGAGCTAGAAAGTTGGAGGGGTGGAGAGTTGGAGAGTTGAAAAGTTGGACAGTTGGAACATTGGAGCATTGGAAAGTTGGACCGTTGGAGAGTTGGAGAGTTGGAGAGCTAGAAAGTTGGAGGGGTGGAGAGTTGGAGAGTTGAAAAGTTGGACAGTTGGAACATTGGAGCATTGGAAAGTTGGATCGTTGGAGCGTTGGAGAGTTGGAGAGTTGGAGAGTTGGAGAACTGGAGAGTTGGAAAGTTGGAGAGATGGAGCGTTGGAGAGCTGAAGAGTTGAAGAGTTGGAACATTGGAGCATTGGAAAGTTGGACCGTTGGAGCGTTGGAGAGTTGGAGAGTTGGAGAACTGGAGAGTTGGAGAGCTAGAAAATTGGAGGGCTGGAGAGTTGGAGAGTTGGAAAGTTGGACAGTTGGAACATTGGAGCATTGGAAAGTTGGATCGTTGGAGCGTTGGAGAGTTGGAGAGTTGGAGAGTTGGAGAGCTAGAAAGTTGGAGGGCTGGAGAGTTGGAGAGTTGAAAAGTTGGACAGTTGGAACATTGGAGCATTGGAAAGTTGGATCGTTGGAGCGTTGGAGAGTTGGAGAGTTGGAGAGTTGGAGAACTGGAGAGTTGGAAAGTTGGAGAGATGGAGCGTTGGAGAGCTGAAGAGTTGGAGAGTTGGAGAGCTGAAGGGTTGGAGAGTTGGAGAGTTGGAAAGTTCGAGAGTTGGAAAGTTGGAACATCGGAGCGTTCTCTTTTTTTTTTTTTTTATACATATTTTCCTTCTTCGGAATCCACTCGATTTTCGCTACAAAATTATACGTGCCCCCAGACTCATGTTACGCATAAATAAATCACGTACAATGCGATCATAATACAAGCCCTGATATCGGCACATGTTGATCAGTGAATTCCATGAATAACGAAAGAGTCCGTTGCTCCATAGCTTTCCACTAGCAACGGAATATCGATCCGCCACCTTTTTTCCCGCTTCATCCATTATCTCCTCCTTTCTCGGTGACTTCTCTCGAACGTTTTCTCGTGTAACGTCACGCTTCGACGAGCCACTGTGGATTTTAGAGTGTTCCGTGAGAAATTTATATCCGCTCACGATCGACGATACCCGAGAAGTACCTTGCGCGATCGCAGAATCCCTCGAATCGGAGACAAAAGTTGATCCACTCGTTGAAGGACTGAAGATTCGTGTAGTGAGGATCCAAATCGACTATCCACACTTTTTGTACCTGGAGAAAAAAAATTCGCAAAGAGCTTGCTTCAGGACCAATTCTTAACTTTACCTCCCTCCTCCTCCTCCTCCTCCTCCTCCCCCTCCCCCCCTCGCCGTACTGCATTATTGAGTCTATGGGTAAAGGTGATTTTTAGGTTTGGCCTAGAAGCTCCTCAAGATGTGTCTTCACTTTGAAATTGCGCAAAAAAAAAATCGCGTACCTAAAACGTCCATTATCGTACCGCGTGCGTAAAACGCTCATTATCGTACCGCGTACGTAAAACGTTCATTATCGTACCGCGTGCGTAAAACGCTCATTATCGTACCGCGTGCGTAAAACGCTCATTATCGTACCGCGTACGTAAAAGGTTCATTATCGTACCGCGTGCGTAAAAAAAACGAGCATTATCGTACCGCGTACCTAAAACGTCCATTATCGTACCGCGTGCGTAAAACGCTCATTATCGTACCGCGTACGTAAAAGGTTCATTATCGTACCGCGTACCTAAAACGTCCATTATCGTACCGCGTGCGTAAAACGCTCATTATCGTACCGCGTGCGTAAAAAACATCCATTATCGTACCGCGTGCGTAAAAAACGTGCATTATCGTACCGCGTGCGTAAAAAACGTGCATTATCGTACCGCGTGCGTAAAACGTACATTATCGTACCGCGTGGAATAAAAAAAAAATGTACTCACGTTCGATTCGTTCGTAAATACAACAAGATCGATACCGAAGAATCCGACCATGCCCTCACGACGAAGAGCCAAACCAATTTTCTCCGTCAATTCGTTCAATTTTTCCATTTTTACGATATTCTGAGGCACAACGTATCCTATATCGCTTCTAATGTCATCCTTGAACTTGATGACTTCCGCTGTGGCCAAGAGCCTCGGCGTTGCTGTGTCGTGCTCGAGAACGATGCTCAGCGTTATTGTTTTGTAATTGTATTTTGGACAGGCTTGGATTATCCCACCTAAATTATTATTATTGTTATAAGAGTATGATGAATCACGATTAAAAAAATGGCTAATGACAGAGGGCGTAAAAAAATTAAACAAAAATTTAAATAAAGGATACGAAAAAAATTTCAAAATTTTTCGGTGATTTTCCAAAGGCCATAACTCGGCGAAAAATGGTCGTAGAGCAATAAGAAAAAAAGCAAATTCAAGCTCGAAGCCTTTAGTTTTGAGATCCGGAGGTGAAATATTTTTCTCGTCGACCGTTTCGGAGTAAGCTTAAAAAGATGAGCGGAAAAAAAATTTCAAAATTTTTGCTTGCCTTTCGAAAGGTCCACTGGCTCGAATCAATTTTTTTTCAGCAATTTCACCTCGAAGCACTTTTAGCTTGATTCTTCCTTTTTAATTTGAGAGGTTCGTGAACTTTGTCCGATTATTTTTCGCTGACTTATCGTCGTTTGAAGCAAAAATGCACTTTTTGGCTTTGATAATTCATTACTCGGGAACTAATGATCGTACAGAAAATAAAAGGAAGGTTTTGAAAACTTCAAAGTATCCTCTATAAGGCGTGATCATTGTTTTTCGATAAACAATTTTTTTTCGAATGAGAAATTACTTATTTTTGGAGTCGGTGCCAGCCATTTCTTTATTGCACTCCGAAATGGCTCTTCAGATATAAGAATAAATAACTATTTCGAAACGCCCACTATGGAGCTATTTTTTTCCTTAAACTATCATATCTCAATAGTATCAGTCTCAAATTTTATGAAAAAATTTAAATAATTCCAAGAGTTATGAATTTCTTTAGCGAAAAAAGGCCTTTTTCACGCATTGACGCCTTGCTGATTTTTTTTCGCCATTTTGAAAATTCGACAAAAATACAATTCCATGACTACCACATTCTAGAATGTTCAAACGAATATCCTGAATTTTTGTGAGTCATTCGGAACGATACGGTCAACGTGGCAATCGTTTAAACGTAGCTGGGGTCATTGCGACCCCCTTATGACCGGCGTGTTATAGCTCTGTGCGACTGCGAAGCGTAAAACAAATTAAGACAACGTGCAATAACGTCGCACACAGGATAACGAAATAGAAGAATAAATAAATTAAATAACAATTTAATAACAAACAAATTAATAAAAATACGTAAAATATCAACAATAGAGAAAATGTAAAAGTAACGATAATAAGTTTTTTTTCTTCAAATGTTCACATGACGATGACGCAAAATACAAAAATACTGAATAATGAATTTAATTAATTAATTGTAAATTTAATCATTGAATAATAAATGATACAAAAAATATCAAAAAAAATTATAAATAATAATGTAATAATATAAATATTTTTTATTCCACCTAGTACGATAATGAACGTTTTACGCACGCTTCGCGTGAGTAAAACCTCATTTTCACGCCGAGTACAATAAAATTTCATATAATACTCGACGGAAAAAAAACTTTTTTCGTCCTCGTGTCATAATGTACTTTTTTTTTTTACTACTTCCCATGACGTTCCAGGTCCCGCGAAAATTGTCCAAAATTTGTGTACACGTTTCTTTTGAATTGCAGCCTCGTAGGCAATATTTCCGTAAGAACGCGACACAAATTTGTCTCCTTGTCCGATTGGCATTGACACTTTGATGATAATTGAAAGAAAAAAAGAAGGGAAAGAAAAATAATTAGCAATCAAGGAAAAAGTGCTTGATACTCGCTCGTAACACGAAAAATTACTCACCTCGTTGCCGACGACATCGCACACTGACGTTTTATGGAAATTGTACACAGCTGTGTGGCAACCACCAAAGCCGATGTTCAGCTTCACCAGCCACGTATAGTGGTCAGGATATTCGATTATCATTCTCGCCAAAGCGCTGCAAAGCTGCAAACAATATTGTCGTTGTATCGAACGCTGCAATTCAACGAAAAATCGAATAAACCGACCAGTGAATGGACGAATCAACGACGTTAAAAGACATAAAAAAAAGAAATTAAATTGTATTAAATTAAATTAAATTAAATTAGATGAAATTAAATTAAATTAAATTAAATTAAATTAGATGAAATTAAATTAAATTAAATTAAATTAAATTAAATTAGATGAAATTAAATTAAATCAAATCAAATCAAATTAAATTAAATTAAATTAAATTAAATTAAATTAAATTAAATTAAATTAAATTAAATTAAATTAAATTAAATTAAATTAAATTAGATGAAATTAAATTAAATCAAATCAAATCAAATTAAATTAAATTAAATTAAATTAAATTAAATTAAATTAAATTAAATTAGATGAAATTAAATTAAAGTAAATTAATTCAAATTAAAATGAATTAAATTAAATTAAATTAAATTAAAGTGTGGTTTTAACCACACTTGGGATATTTTTTCGTGTTTTTTTTATCAACAATTCATATTGTTTAATTATTTTTAATATAAAACAGCTTTCATCCATTCGCTGCTCGATATACTCTAGGGTTGCTGTTTCTTTTTTTTTTTTTTCGAAAAAAAAAACACGATAAATACAATATTTTGTGAATTTTGATCACCTCCTGAAATTTCTTCAGCTCCAACGACGGGGGATAATCGACATTATGTTCCTTCAGGAGCATTATGAATTCGGATTTGAGTATTAGACGCTTCTGACATTTCAACGATAATCCTTTGGCATGGGAATTTCAATTAACAAAATGTTACGATCAAGGATATTTACGAAGAAAATAGGAAAAAGTTTTTATTGTAATTTAATAATTTCTTAATTTTAATTCAGTGAATTTAATCGTTGAATAATGAATTAAATTAATTAATTGTAAATTTGATAATTGAATAATTAATTAAATTAATTAATTGTATGTTTAATCATTGAATAATTAATTCAATCAATAAATTGTAAATTTAATCATTGAATAATCGATTTTATCAATTAATTGTGAATTCCAAATTGAATTAAATTAATTTAATCAACTAAGTTCTAATTAATTAATTTTATTAATAAATTTAATTAACTAACTTAATTAATTAATTAATTAAGTAATTTAATCTTAGGGTTGAATTCATTTTTTTCTATAATTTGCACTTTGTTTTGTTTTTAATCAATTGAGAAACAATTGATTACTGATGGAAATAAAACTTGATTGCATCTAAGGGTTGAATTTATTGTTTTCTTGATTTTTTTTTTTATAATTTGCACTTTCGTACCCATTATCGGAACTTTCAATTCGCAAGCAACAAAAACGTCCTTTTTCTGCAAGACCCCAGGCAATATAAAAGCCTGTCGTCCGGCCGTCAACTTTCTCAATCTTCTGTACTGGCGCGGGTTCGAAAAAATATTTTCAATACCGGATGAGCATGCGTGGCTGACATTTTTAACGTTTCCCGACTTTTTTGGATTTATGATCCAAAGATTGTCGAGACAAACGTCCGGTCGAACGGCACTAATCCATTCGCGAAAGATATCTTCGAGGTCCTCGTTTCCGGCTGAATTCGGACAGACGTAGAGGACCTGAGCTTTTTCGTTCTCGAGCCAGGATAATCGACCGAGCTGTGAATATTTTTCAAGCACAAAAAAGAGCATTTTTTTTTGTTACTTGGAAACGGGACGAGATTGTAATTTTTGTTTCGATGACTTTTGAGTTACTTGGGTATTTTGCAAATTACGAAAATTCGTCTTGGCACGATTCCTTAGAGTCTTGGGATAGCTGAAGGACGGTATGTGAACGACAATGTGAGGATTTTCGCGAATTCCGCATAGAGTTTTCGTCACACAATGCGTCCTACGGCCATAACGAGACATTTTTTATTGTATTGGTCAAAGATTTTTTTTACTACGCCGATCGGCAAAGCCAATCGGCTACATTATACTGATCGGCAAAGCCAATCGGCTACATTATACCGATCGGCAAAGCCAATCGGCTACATTATACCGATCGGCGAAGCCAATCCGCTACATTATGCCGAACGGCAAAACGGATCGTCATTGCTACGACGATCGGCAAAGCCAATTGTCACGGACATGCCGATCGGCAAAACTAACCGACCTTGCTATGACAATCGGCAATGCCAATTGTCTCCGGTATGCCGATCGGCAAACCAAATCGTCCTCGCTATGAAGAACGGCAATGCCAATTGTCTCCGGTATGCCGATCGGCAAAACAAACCGTCATCGCTACGTCGATCGGCAAAGCCAATTGTCTCGGTATACCGATTGGCAAAGCCAATTGTCCCTGGTATGCCGATTGGCAAAGTCAATCGGCACACCAGGACATAATTAATAGAAGAGTGAAAAAATAGAACTGACCATCTCGTGAGTTGTCGACAGAGCGAGGCAACACCTTGTCTCCCGATTCTGTCGAATCTTTTCAGATTGTCGAAACGATCGGCAGCGAGACCACAAGAGCCGTCAAAAATTTCGGCGCACCGTTCACTCCGAGAATAAAAACGCCTCGTGTCGGCACATTTATCGGCTGTTACCGCGTTTTCAATAACTTTGCCGCATTTCTTGACCGAATGGCGCTCCGTGGCAATTTTATGTACCCCGATCGGCCACACGTCGTCATCGTACTCGTCGTATCGTATACAAGACAATGTTTTTTCCTCAAAGAGTTCCTCCATCTTGTCAGAAATTAACGAAAGTTCCGCCGATTCGGTGCTGCTCTTTGTACTGGTTTCACCCATCGAGAATACTTGATCAACGATTTCCGGACAATCGCCCCATTTGCCGATCAGATCGGACCTTCCTTGATACCCGATGACAAACGGCTCGACTTCCTGGCAATCCGTTTGGGTCAACTGTTTCAGAAGGCTCGAGAGACTCGACGGTTCACGAAGTTTGCATAATAGGCTTGATTTTACGCCGATTTCGTCCCCCAATGCGTGCCGATCGTCTTCATCGGCCTTCTCATTGCCGACGGATTGCCTGCTAACTCGATGCAACGATAGCCTCTCTTCGTCATCACCGGACGAAGAGACGATTCGATTTACCGAATCGTTTTGACGGCCCTTCGCCACTTCCGGTACAGTCCAACTTCCGATCGAGGACTCCAAGGGGCCGTCAAGGTCAAGACCACTTCGAACCAAGGAATATTGATCCAGGACCAAAGTTCTAATGGCATCCAATGAAAGATCGTCCAAACAATGACATTTCACTTCCGGCGAATCCAAACGGCCAACCGGAAGTCCCCGATTCCTCGACCTCGAAGGGGCCGACAATCTTCGCGATATATCCTCGTACAGGGCCTTCTTGATTATTCGCACGAAGCCGTTTATTTCCTCTTTCGTGTAATCGGTTTCGGAACGAATACTTCGAAGGGCCCAATGGCCGGCCGATTTTTTCGTTACACACTGCCGATCACCGAAAAACGCGATCGGCTCTTGATTTGATTCACGGCTTAAGGATTTTTTCGATTCTTCGGAACGCAATGACGACGAATCGTCCTGACAATTCGTAAAATTGACGGTCCCCGTTGATACTTTCGAATCGGCGGAATTTTTTTGGACGCAAGGATTTTCAAAATTGCCGAAAGTCGAGGGGGTTGAGCCGTAACTCGATCGAAACGACAGTTCTCTTGACATTTTTCCTTTTTTTTTTTCTGGGAAATTTGACTGTTTCCTAAATCGAGGTTAATTTTGGCATTCGTCAGAAGACGCGTGTTAACCACGAACCGGAAGTGCTCTGGAATCGACTGATCGAGCAAAATTATTCTTCCACGACAAACGTCATTTCTTTTATATATATGTAGTTTAAACCTTTTTTGTTTTGTCTAATTTATTCAATTTTTCGTTGAAATCTATATATATATATACACTGCCGACCAAAAGTTTCGGCACACTAGTAGAAATTTCTTACCGCACCAAAAGTTAGATAGCGGACGGAAAAATAAAGATAATTGAATTTTCCAAAAGGCATTTTGAAGAGGACAAATTAACCTTTATTTTGCTGTTTTTTCGAAAATTCTTTACGATTTTTTTTCGCCCCGGTACGCACTTTTGAACGTGGCCGTTTTTTGGCTTTTTTTTTTGGCCGACAAAAACAAACTGCCAAGTTTGTGGAAAATTTTCTTCTCGATTTTTTCCACGGTAAACTTAAAAAGGATATCAAAACCTACATTTTTATTTTTTGAAAAGTCTCGTACGATTTTTTTTTCGTCCCACTGTTGCATTTTTAGCTAAAAAAAAAAGATATCTTTCAGAAGAACAAGGCATAATCGAAGAACTATTGGGTTTCAGAGAAAATGTCAAGAGGATAAAAAGTTGCACGAGTTCACACTGGAGTGGCTAGAATTTTTTCAGAATTTTTTTTTTTGAAAATCCATGAACTTTAGGCAATTTTTTTTTATAAACAATATTTTTCAATTTAAATACAGAATAAAAGATAAATAAATACTGTCAACGAATGATCCGTTATTTATTACTAAAAGAGACGAAAATTCGGTCACAATAATGTCATGGGAAAACGTGCAGCAAGGGGACAAAAAGTAAATGTACTTTTTTTTTTTTACGACACTTCTTCACAATTCATAAATTCGTCGGCATCATCTCTCGCAACTTCCGTTGATGATTCCATCCGATCAACTTTCGCGGGGCCTCTCGAATGTTTTTCCGGATAAAACGAAACGAGAATTTTTTGGTGACAATACTCGAGGGCCATTATAAAAATGGCCGCGAACAAACCCATCAGAAGGAGAAAAATTGCAGGACTAAATTCTTTGGCTTGGATTGGTACGGGCATCGAGTTGTGGGCGTCGGGACAACTTGGGCGTGGGGTTACCCAAACTTTTCTCAAGGCGTCGGTAATACCGTGCTGCACCATCCGACGTAATCTGGAAAATTGGATTTTTTTTGGCTTGAACATTAAATAATTGTTTAAATAAATTTTTTTTAAATTAAATTAAAATTCAATTAAAACTAAAATGAAATACTGAAACAAAGAATTAAATACATTTTTTTCAAAATGAAATTAAACCAAAATTAAATCCAAAACGAACAACTGAAATAAAGAATAAAATACATTTTTTTTTTAATTAAAATAAACTAAAATTTGATTATGAAGGTACGCACCCGTAAATGATCATTTTTTTAAACGGTGATTTTTTAGCCGTCGCTATGGCAACTTTTTTCGTTCCGATCATTTGTATTTCTTGAAGATCACATATCTCGTCTTCGGTGAACGTTTCCTGAATAGTTTTTTTTTTATTTATTTATTTATTCTTTTTTTTTTTCTTTCTTCACGTCATTTCGCGATGTTTCGTCAAGTATTTCGATGAAAATGGCCGACAGGCAATAATCTACCTGTACTATTTTATAAGACGTGTCTCTGTCTACGTGAAAAGCGTAGCCACCTTTTTTCACCAGATTCATTCCATTTGTGGCATCCGTGAACGAACCGTTTGGCCTTTCCTTCGTTGGTTTTAATTTTTTCTCCCAAAACGCAAGCTCAACGGGATCTTTTGAGGACTGCGATAAAAAAAAGAAAAAACATATTTATGTTTTTTTTTTTACAACAAAAAAAAAGAAGAAAAAACATATTTGTTTTTTACCAAAAAAAAAAAGAAGAAAAAACATATTTAGGTTTTTTTACCGAAAAAAAAAGAAGAAAAAAATATTCAACAATTTTGCTTTTCATCGAGATTTCAAAATATTTTTTCACCTACGTTTTTTTTTTTTTTTTTTTCATGCAAATTATTTGTTTATAACTTTTTTTTTTCGTATTTTCAGTGCTCGAAACGAGAGTGGTCAATTATTGGCATGGAAAAATGACTATTATATAACATTAAGGTGCTTGTCTATTATTATTCAAAATTAATTATTATTATCGATATGTTTTTCATTGGTTGTTATTGTTTTTTTTTTTATTTTTTTTATTTTTTTATTGATGTATCTACTTTTTAAATACTTCCTCAAGAGTTCCTCGAGAAATTTCGAAAAAAAAACAATCTTCAAACAATCGTCAACTAACCCGAAAATAATCATAATAATAAACCACTTTCTCGAACCAAACGTCAATGTTGCTATCCTTAAGGTGGGTGGGTGTCGTGATGAATCGCGGTGGTTCGGCGAGGAGAGAGCCAACAATCGAGGCCGAATAAAATTGAAAGAGCATAACGCCCCAAAGAAAGAGAAAAATGAAGCCTATGCGGCCGGAAATGATTTTTGGAACGTCGGAGGTGCCTGGAAATAAAACGATTTGTAAATTAATTAAAGCTGTAAGTAATTGTAAAATTAATTGAAAATTGTAAGTAACTGTAAGTAACTGTAAAAAAATGGTAAGTAACTGTAAGTAACTGTAAAAAAATTGTAAGTAACTGTAAGTAACTGTAAAAAAATTGTAAGTAACTGTAAGTGAGTGTAAAAAATTGTAAGTAACTGTAAGTAACTGTAAAAAAAATTGTAAGTAATTGTAAGTAAGTGTAAAAAATTGTAAGTAACTGTAAGTAACTGTAAAAAAAATTGTAAGTAACTGTAAGTAACTGTAAAAAAAATTGTAAGTAACTGTAAGTAACTGTAAAAAATTGTAAGTATCGATTAAAAATAATCGTTTTTTTTTTTCACATCGAGAAAATCGATTCAATTGAAGTCTAAAAAAATATTAAAAAATAACCTTGCTGCGAAATGGCCGCAACGACGTCAATCCCCGTAGTGCTACGCAAATCGCGTGCTTGATCGTCGACAAATTTTTTTTCCACCATTCTTGTCAACAATAAAATAAGGTAAAACATTGCCACAACGGCCGTGACGATGTACCAGACCTCGGGAACGAATGGCTTCAAGAATGGATTTCTCAGGGTGCTCTTCTTGGGGTGGCGAAAAATAAAGCTCAGTCTGAAATATTTGATAAATCATTAGGAAAAGAAGAAAAAAATAAAAAAAATTAAAAAATAAAGCTCAGACTCATCCAACTTTTCGGGAATTTTAATAAATAAAAAATGAACTATTTTCAGGTAAAAATGTTGAGTAATTAAGAATATTCGGGGAAAAGATTTTTTTTTTTGAATTTTGAATTTTTTTAGAACTTTGAATTTCTTCTTTAATCCTGAATTTGTTTTTTGAACTTGGAATTTTTTTTTGTTGATTTTTTGAATAAAATAATTTATATATTATATTTAAAAAAAAAAAAAATTGAGAAAATATGCTTTTTTTGGCTTCGAAACACACGTGACCCCTTAATAAAATATTATAATATATTTATATTTTTTATTTTTCTTTCAAAATTCGAAATTTTGAATTTTTTTCGATTCAATTACCTTACTAGATAAGTTTCAACCGTGTACTCGCACACGTCCATCCTTTCGGGTATGTAACGTAAGGGTGTCACACTTATGTCGACCGTGCCCTTCACCATGTCCGCCAATATTCCAGTCCACGTGCCATTCACGAGATAACCCCACGACGTGGCTCGTTTCAAATTAATCCTTCCAATCAACGAAAAAAAAAAAAATTAATGCGAAACAACGATTTTATTGTCAAAAAAAAAAAAATCAATGCGAAACAACGATTTAATTGTCAAAAAAAAAATCAATGCGAAACAACGATTTAATTGTCAAAAAAAATCAATGCGAAACAACGATTTAATTGTCAAAAAAAAATCAATGCGAAACAACGATTTAATTGTCAAAAAAAAAAATCAATGCGAAACAACGATTTAATTGTCAAAAAAAAAAATCAATGCGAAACAACGATTTAATTGTCAAAAAAAATCAATGCAAAACAACGATTTAATTGTCAAAAAAAATCAATGCGAAACAACGATTTAATTGTCCAAAAAAAAATCAATGCGAAACAACGATTTAATTGTCAAAAAAAATCAATGCGAAACAACGATTTAATTGTCAACAAAAAATCAATGCGAAACAACGATTTAATTATCAAAAAAAAATCAATGCGAAACAACGATTTAATTGTCAAAAAAAAAAATCAATGCGAAACAACGATTTAATTGTCAAAAAAAAAAATCAATGCGAAACAACGATTTAATTGTCAAAAAAAAATCAATGCGAAACAACGATTTAATTGTCAAAAAAAAAATCAATGCGAAACAACGATTTAATTGTCAAAAAAAATAAATCAATGCAAAAAATGATTTAATTGTCAAAAAAAAAAATCAATGCGAAACAACGATTTAATTGTCAAAAAAAAAATTAATGCGGAACAACGATTTAATTGTCGAAAAAAAATCAATGCGAAACGTTTTAATTGTCAAAAAAAAAAAAAAAAAAAAACAATTCAGACCAGCAATAAAATGTTTTTCATCGCTAATTATTGGCATTACGTAAAATTGTAGATGTCACGCAGTTGCAAAATTAATGCGTAGTGATAACGGGTCATCGTGTCCAAGTGACGATTAACTGGAGTCGTCAGGTACGTTTCCCAGTCCGGCAGTGCCGGATTCATTAACTACGAATATAAGAAAAAAAAATAAAGAACACAATTATTGCGATATTTTAGACATTTTAGGACCGGAAAATCGACATTTAAATTTTTTTTTTATTGTACACACAATAAACAGCTCTCGTAGAGGATACTTTAAAGTTTTCAAAACCCACCTTAAATTTTCTGTAAGATCATTAGTTCCCGAGTAATTGATTGCCAAAGTCAAAAATGACTTTTTTGCTTTGAACGGCGATAACTCAGCGAAAAATCATCGTACAGGGCTCGCGGACCACTCAAATTAAAGAGGAAGAATCAAACTAAATGAAAATTTAAGTAAAAAGACTGAAAAAAATTTATTCACCTCCGTGGACCTTTTGAAAGTCAGGCAAACATTTTGAAAATTTTTCTTTCGTTGTTTTTCTTACGATTACTAAAAAACCGCTCACGGTTAAAATATTGGAGCTCAGGATCTAAAAACTAGAATATCGTAGCTTGAATATGCTTTTTTTATTTTTGATCTACGATGATTTTTCGCGGAGATACAGCTTCTTGAAAATGACTCAAAAATGTTGGAACTTCTTGATCCTTTAATTGTTGCGCTTATTGTATATATTATTATTATTATTATTATTATTATTATGAGTTATTATTAATATTATCGGCAGAAAAAAAAGTTATGATTAATAAGTAAAAAAAAAAAAAACATGGAATCAATTATTCCAACCGAAATAGAAAAATTGAGGGTAAGTCCGTGAAAGTTTCCGCGCCGATTGTATTTGTACTGAGTCAATTCGTCCTTGAGGCCGTCCTTCAAGGTCCAGCTGCCTTTGAAGGTCACATTGAGGCGTCCGTTGTGTCGATAGCTCGGATTGTAAACATCGTGAAGTACGTATGATGAATTTGAATGTCTCTCGGCAATTGTGAATTCCGTCTCGACGCTCAGTGGCAAACGAGCGAGTAATTCCATTGGAATTTTGACATCGTGAGATGACAATACGAGCCAGTGATATGACTCGTTAAAGACGAGACGATGCTCGATGAATTGATCGAGTACGAATTCGCCACGTGGACAAACGTAATCGAGAACAACGCCGATCGTGTAATAATTGACTTTTAAAATTCTCGTCATGTCCAGAGAGTCGATTATTTTGGCGAAATTTATTCGCGTTTCAAGTTCCATCGAGTCACGAGCAAATCTCAAATAATCTGAAACAATAATAATTGATCTTTCGCTTCCACTGCACCAGTACTGGTTGCAAAAGAAAATTATTCATTGGACGATTGATAATTTTTTCCAATTTTTTGCTTTAATTATTTTGCTTTCGAATTTATGGATTTTTCTTCGAATGGCGGTTTGTAAAAAAATGAGGAAAAAAAAAAAGGAATTAGGAATAAAAGTATTGATACACGTGTTTGAATTTTTTGGAAAAAGTTCGATGGTCGGTAGAGTATTTTGGAAAATGCCAGTAAAGTTACGATGTATTGTGAAATTTGTATCGCCAAGAGGATTTATTCACGATGCATTAAACTGGGGGAAAAAATCTTCTTGCAAGTCGATTATTTCTTCCCAACTGTTATTTTTTCTTAGAAAAATTCCTTGCGTATACTGGTTACGCTAGACTTATTCCTTGCGTAGACTGGTTACGCTAGATTAATTCCTTGCGTAGACTGATCGCAGATAGCAATTCCTTGTATAGACCGCTCAATCTAGGATAATTCTTTGCGTAGACTGCTTACGCTAGAATAATTCCTTGCGTATACTGGTTACGCTAGACTTATTCCTTGCGTCGACTGGGTATGCTAGATTAATTCCTTGCGTAGACTGATTGCGGATAGCAATTCCTTGTATAGACTGCTCAATCTAGGATAATTCTTTGCGTAGACTGCGTACGCTAGAACAATTCCTTGCGTATACTGGTTACGCTAGACTTATTCCTTGCGTAGACCGGTTACGCTAGATTAATTCCTTGCGTAGACTGATCGCAGATAGCAATTCCTTGTATAGACCGCTCAATCTAGGATAATTCTTTGCGTAGACTGCTTACGCTAGAATAATTCCTTGCGTATACTGGTTACGCTAGACTTATTCCTTGCGTAGACTGGTTACGCTAGATTAATTCCTTGCATAGACTGATCGCAGATAGCAATTCCTTGTATAGACCGCTCAATCTAGGATAATTCTTTGCGTAGACTGCTTACGCTAGAATAATTCCTTGCGTATACTGGTTACGCTAGACTTATTCCTTGCGTAGACTGGTTACGCTAGATTAATTCCTTGCATAGACTGATCGCAGATAGCAATTCCTTGTATAGACCGCTCAATCTAGGATAATTCTTTGCGTAGACTGCTTACGCTAGAATAATTCCTTGCGTATACTGGTTACGCTAGACTTATTCCTTGCGTAGACTGGGTACGCTAGATTAATTCCTTGCGTAGACTGATCGCAGATAGCAATTCCTTGTATAGACCGCTCAATCTAGGATAATTCTTTGCGTAGACTGCTTACGCTAGAATAATTCCTTGCGTATACTGGTTACGCTAGACTTATTCCTTGCGTAGACTGGGTATGCTAGATTAATTCCTTGCGTAGACTAATCGCAGATAGCAATTCCTTGCATAGACTGCTCAATCTAGGATAATTCTTTGCGTAGACTGCATACGCTAGAATAATTCCTTGCGTATACTGGTTACGCTAGACTAATTCCTTGCGTAGACCGGTTACGCTAGATTAATTCCTTGCGTAGACTGATCGCAGATAGCAATTCCTTGTATAGACTGCTCAATCTAGGATAATTCTTTGCGTAGACTGCGTACGCTAGAACAATTCCTTGCGTATACTGGTTACGCTAGACTTATTCCTTGCGCAGACCGGTTACGCTAGATTAATTCCTTGCGTAGACTGATTGCGGATAGCAATTCCTTGCATAGACTGCTCAATCTAGGATAATTCTTTGCGTAGACTGGTTACGCTAGATTAATTCCTTGCATAGACTGATCGCAGATAGCCAATTCCTTGTATAGACCGCTCAATCTAGGATAATTCTTTGCGTAGACTGCTTACGCTAGAATAATTCCTTGCGTATACTGGTTACGCTAGACTTATTCCTTGCGTCGACTGGTTACGCTAGATTAATTCCTTGCGTAGACTGATCGCAGATAGCAATTCCTTGCATGGATTGCGCAATCTAGGATAATTCTTTGCGTAGACTGCGTACGCTAGAACAATTCCTTGCGTATACTGGTTACGCTAGACTTATTCCTTGCGTAGTCTGATCGCAGATAGCAATTCCTTGCATAGACTGCTCAATCTAGGATAATTCTTTGCGTAGACTGCTTACGCTAGAATAATTCCTTGCGTATACTAGTTACGCTAGACTTATTCCTTCCGTAGACTGGGTATGCTAGATTAATTCCTTGCGTAGACTGATCGCAGATAGCAATTCCTTGCATAGACTGCTTACGCTAGAATAATTCCTTGCGTATACTGGTTACGCTAGAGTTATTCCTTGCGTAGACTGGTTACGCTAGATTAATTCCTTGCGTAGACCGATTGCGGATAGCAATTCCTTGCATAGACTGCTCAATCTAGGATAATTCTTTGCGTAGACTGCTTACGCTAGAATAATTCCTTGCGCAGACTCGTTACGCATATTAATTTCTTGCATAGACTGCTTACGCTATGATAATTCTTTGCGTAGACTGCTTACGCCAGACTAATTCCTTGTGTAGACTGATTATGCTAGAATAATTCTTTGCGTAGACTGGTTATGCCAAACTAATTCCTTGCATAGACTGGTTGTGCTGGGCTAATTCCTTGAGTAGAATGGTTACACATAACAATTTCTTGCCTAGACTGCTGACGCATAGTAATTCCTTGCATAGACTACTCACGCTAGGATAATTCTTTGCGTAGACGGCTTACGATTGGATAATTCTTTGCGCAGACTGCTTACGCTAGACTAATTCCTTGCGTGGAGTAGTTACGCCAGAATAATTCCTTGCGTAGACTGGTTACGCTCGACTAATTCCTTGTGCAAACTGGTTACACATAGCAATCCCTTGCATAGACTGCTTACGCTTGGATAATTCCTTGCGCCGGCTGCTTACACTAGAATAATTCCTTGCGTAGACTGCTTACGCTAGAATAATTTCTTGCATAGACTGCGGACGCTGGAATAATTTCTTGCGTAGACTAGAGAGCGTGTTGAAAGAACACGCGTCAAATGTGCTTTCATTTTTTTAAATTTTAAAACAACGTTTTAAAACAACGCGCTTGTTTTTCCACACTGTTATTTATCTTCCCATGAAGCTTTTATTCGCAAGAACTTGACAGCCTGCCGAAAACTTATTTTACTTTAATCCCAACTCTTGAAGCTTAAAAACGCTATCGAAACTCCTCAAACGTAACTAAAGTCGACTAACAATTTCTTTGTTTTTTCTGCTTAAAAACTATACGAGCAAGTGTTTGAAAAAAAAAAAAAAAAAAAAAAAAAACACGAACTATCCTCATTGCAAACTGACCGTAAATATCCGAGCAGCCAAACACAACGATCTGTTGTACGTTACGATCGTCGTAATAATTTTTCACGAAACGCGCACTCGTCCTGTCCCAGGAGGATCCTTCGGCGAGTATTAAGAAAATATTAAGTATCGCGTATACCTTCATGCTTAAGGGGGTGAAAGATTCTTTCTGAGCATAAAGAAAGTTCCATTCGCCTTTCGCGGATATACTTCGACGGACTAAATTTATGATAAGTGCTCGGTGAAGTTTCTTCTTCTTCTTCTTCTTTTTTTTTCTTTCCGTCCTCGTCTTTTTTTCGTCGTTGACTCGATGATTCAGTGCAACGAAATTGTATCTACTTTGGAAAGCAAATTATCGAGGTAACGTCCCCCGACGTCGAGTATGTAATATTCTCGAGTACGCTTATCGATCGAATTTCGCATGCGCTTAGGGACCTTTGAATTTTCTCGATATCGTGACTATCTCGGAAAATCACATAGCCAGTAGGAAGATAATTTACGATTTTTCCTATAATTTCGCGAATATCGAGCTACTGGCTTGCTTTCTCGAGTAAGAAAATCGATTACTTTCCTCCTGCTCCGTCAATTATTCACGAGGCGTATTAACCCGAGAAAATTTCTCTTACGGAATAAAATCGTTTATATAATGTCCGAGATTTGTTACGATTCACGAGCGAACTCGAAACGTCGACACGCGAAGTTTTAAGGGAGACAAAAAGAGAAAATTACCTCGAAAAAAAAGCTCAGTGACGTTTATTTTTTTTTTTTTTTTTTTTATTGTAACAGAAACGCATTTGGAGGAAAAAAAAGTTTTGTATTGAAGTTCGATTTTGAGGCGTTACATCAACTTGGCTCACGGAAAAATAGGTATGAAAATGTAAAAAAAAAACAATTTTGCCGCGACTGTTAAATGTAGAAAATCATTTTTATTTATTTTTTTTAATACATTATAGTTGTGAGAAAAAATTAAGAAAAAAAAAGAGGAATAAAAAATATTCAAAAATGACGGAGGTAGCCGTCTAGAAATTGCAAAAGATCTTAAAATGGCGGCTCAGGGATCGAGAAACTTGCGGCGAAAAAATTCTTTAAATGACGGCTCAGATACCTCAAAATGGCGGCACAAAAGATCTTAAAATGGCGGCTCAGGGACCTCAAAATGGCGGCTCAGGGAGCTCAAAATAGAGGCAATAAAATTCTCATAATTGCGGCGACAAAATCCTCATAATGGCGGCGCGAGAGTTCTTAAAATGGCGGCTCAGGAACCTCGAAATTGCGACGCAAAAGTTCTTTAAATGACGGCTCAGATACCTCAAAATGGCGGCTAAAAATCTTTAAAATGGCGGCTCAGATGCCTCAAAATGGCGGCTAAAAATCTTCAAAATGCCGGCACAGATGCCTCAAAATGGCGGCTAAAAATCTTCAAAATGGTGGCTCAGATGCCTCAAAATGGCGGCTAAAAATCTTCAAAATTGCGGCTCAGAGACCTCAAAATGGCGGCTAAAAAAATCTGCAAAATGGCGGCACAAAAATCCTCAAAATGGCAGCTAAAAGATTCTCAAAATGGCGGCGCAAAAATTCTTTAAAGGGCGGCTCAGTGACCGCAAAATGGGGGCGCTAATTTTTTTTTCAAATAACGGCCCAGCTATCTCAAAATGGCGGCTAAAATGCACAGAAATGCACAGACACGTTTGCTACTAATTTTTTTTTCTTCCAAATACCGTGACATTAAGAACTGACGGGTAATAAAAAATCAAGGATAAAAATGGCTTCCTCCACAAGTGACAATACATTCGCCAATGTGTGTAATCCGCGAGTCTACTACGTTGTAAAAATTCACGATTATTATTTTTTTAAATTATACACCCACGCACACACACACACACACACACACACACCGATACGTATTCCGTCGAGGTTTTAAGCACGCAAGACATAACCATAACCATTTAATTCTAAACTCAGCAATTTTCTACATGGTTGCCGCTCACATTTCCATAAATGTAACATTGAATCCGGACGTGTTTTATTATTGTGTGTTTAGCGAGGCGTATTTTAAGGGCTTACACCATCTTGACGCTCAGAAAAATAGATATAATTTATTTTTTTTTTTTTAATTTGACGCGATTATTAAATAAAATCATTTTTATCTTTGACAAATACATTGACATTACAGTTTTATGAATAAATTATTTTAAAAAAAATTCTTGGCTCTTGTTTTTCAGATCAACATCGAAGTCATTGGATTGCCCACAAATGGACAACTGCCGGCATAACTTTTTTCTGTTTTTTTTTTCTTTTCAATTCAATGTGAATCGAACGAACGTCATCATTATTGATAAAATATCGACGAGATTTGTCGTTTCAAGCCACTTCGTTGTCCGCTGGTGGTTCGAGGTAACGTCTTCGATAAATACCCTCCGGATCGTATTTGTTTGCGAGAATATTGAACTTGATTGGTTCGAATTCTCTGAAAGAAGAAAAAAAAATCTCAATTTTCAACCGCTCGAACAATCCATAAAGAAGAATTTAAAAAAATCTCTTTCACGGGCAACATGTTTGTCGTAAGATTTCGACGATATGCCGAATACTTTTGCGGCAATTCTTTGAATATTTTTAATACGAATTGTTCGAATGAGAATCGATAGGTGGCGAATAGTTCGAAAGAAAAAAGAAAAAAAAAATTATACAACTTACCTAAGATAACGGATCACTTTGACCGAGCCTTCAATTTGACTTTTTGTACATTTCGAACACCCTGTGGCTAATGCTTCCGGCAATACTCCTGCGGAGGTATTAGCGAGTTATTAGAGTTATTGAAAAAAAAATTTAATCAAAGGACGCAAGAAATAAATAAGTAAATAAATAAATGAATAAATAAATAAATACATAAATACATAAATAAATGAATGAATGAATGAATGAATCAACAAATGAATGAATACATAAATAAATAAATGAATGAGAGAATAAGTGAATGAGTTAATAAATGAACGAGTGAGTGAGTGAATGAATGAATAATGAATAATGAATAAATGAATGAATAAATAAATAAATAAATGGATAATTAATAAATGAATGAATGAATGAATAAGTGAATGAATAAATAATTGAATGAATAATTAATAAATAAATGAATGAATGCATGAATGAATGAATGAATGAATGAATGAATGCATGAATGAATGAATGAATGAATGAGAGAATAAGTGAATGAGTGAATAAATGAACGAGTGAGTGAGTAAATGAATGAATAATTAATAAATGAATGAATGAATGAAGGAATGAATGAATAAATAATAAATAAATGAATGAATGCATGAATGAATGAATGAATGAATGAATGAATGAATGAATGAATGAATGAATGAATAAATGAATAAATGAATAAATGAATGAATAAACGAATGAATGAGTGAATGAATGAATGAATGAATGAATGAATGAATTAATGAATGAATAAATTAATGAATAAATAAATAAATGAATCAATGAATGATTAATAAATGAATAGATAAATGGATAGTTAATAAATTAATAAATGAATGAATGACGGAATGAATTAATTAATCAAATAAATATGTAATTAATTGATGATTGAATGCATGAATGAATAAATGTGAATTATTATTATTATTATTATAAATAAAAAGTCTACTTCTGAGTTCCTGGCCATCGGGCGGACAAGGCCCCTTGCCGACGAGACAATTGAAGTAATGCTGAAGTAGCCTCTTGCTCTCGAGGATCTCGTCTAGATTGACCTTGTCCCATCTCGTCGTGTAAGTATTTTGCTTTGGCCACAAATAGCCGAACGTGTATACCGGTATACCGAGGAGCAATATAAATACGAGCAATGACCGCGAGAACGATGCAAATCGGTACACACCGCAATCCATTTCGGGCACGAGTAAACGGAATGTTACTACCGTACGAGAATTTATACGAGAATACGGGGACATGTGTTTGTACGTTTGCGGACGCGGGTGTGCACGCCCGTGTGTGTGAGGATGCATATATATATATATATATATATATATATATATATATATAATGATAATAATAAGCTGGCCATCCTCAGAATGCTTGCACTTTACGGTTTCTGCAATGCAACAGGAGGCATCCAGTAGACATTGCAGTGATGAGAATTTGATTTCGAGATATGCTAATTTTTGTAATTTTTTTCTAATTATTAATGTGTTTTTTTTTTTCGAATAAATACTTTAAGGGGGGAAATACATGTAAACGATGAAAAAATAGACCATTTTTACCGTTTTTTTTTTTCTTCTAGAGGAACAAAACTTTATAACAATCGATCAACTCGTTTTAAAGTTATGTATAAACGTTATGTAAAAAAAAAATGAATGAATGGACGGACGAATAAAAAAATAAATGAATGAACAAATGAATGAATGAATGAATTAATAAATGCATGAACAAATAAATAAATAAATGAAGCAATAAATAAATGAATGAATGAATGAATGAATAAATAAATGAAGCAATAAATAAATGAATGAATGAATGAATGAATAAATAAATAAATGGATAAATACATGAATGAATGAATGAATAAATGAATGAATGAATGAATGAATGAATGAATGAACGAATGAATGAATGAATGAATGAATGAATGAATGAATGAATGTATGAATGAATGTATGAATGAATGAATGAATGAATGAATGAATGAATGAATGAATGAATGAATGAATGAATGAATGAACGAATGAATGAATGAATGAATAAATGTATGAATGAAAGAATGAATGAATGAATGAATGAATGAATGAATGAATTAATTAATTAATTAATGAGTGAATGGATGAATGAATGAATAAATAAATGAGTGGATGACTGGATGAATGAATGAATGAGTGAACGAGAGCACGAGTGAATGAATGAATGAGTGAATGAGTGGCTGAGTGAATGAATGAATGAATAAATAATTGAATTAATAAATAAATGAATAAATAAATAATCAAATGAATGAATGCACGAGTGAACAAGTCAATGAGTAAATGAGTGAATGCGTGAATGGGTGAACGAGTGAATAAGTGGATGAGTGGATGAGTGAATTAATTAATTAATTAATTAATGAGAAATAAATGAATAAATAAATAAATGAATGAATAAATTAATTAATAAATTGATGCATGAATGAATGAATGAATGAATTTGATGAATGAATGAATAAATAAATTTAAAAAAAATTATAGCACGTTCGTAACGATTAAATAAATAATTTTAGCACGATCGATCAACTCGTTTCAAACTTATATTTCCCACAAACTTGAAAAATGTCGTTTCGAAAAAAACTTTTCCAAAGCGGTATAAAAAAAACGCGTTTTTTTATGACGCTCCAAATTAAATTATGTTATTTTTTTTTTTAATGGAAATTAGGATGGATGACTGGTGTCCTTCGCACGAGGAGCCGGGAAAAGTCCAGATCCAGGATCCCGTAAAGTTGTGCACGAGTGACAATAGTCAGATCGTTGGGCGAACGTACGCAAAGAAATTTCGCACAGCCAGGAAGCGCGATCACCGTGACGGGTAATAATCGTCGAGGCAATTATGCAATCATGGAGCGAATTAAACAATGTAATATGACGACGACGATGCTGCTCATCATCATCGTCATCTTGATTCACTAGGATCGTGACTATTGTTGTTATTAAGCGGTGCGCAAAAGTATTGAAAACACTGTTGCCACAATTCTGTTGAATGTTTTCATTGACGTTGTAAAGATCTAGGTCGTGTATCCGCTCTGTTAAACCCAAACAAACCCAAACAAAGCGAAAAAAAAAGCGACTGCACTGTGCTCAGTTGGCTTGGGTTGGGTTTGATGTCGCTATGATGCGATATGTTTGGGTTTGGTTCCGTTTGGGTTGGGGTTGTTTGTGTTGGGTTCGCTGTCCCTCCGATGCCATATGTTTGGGTTTGTTTGGGTTGGGTTTGCTGTCGCGTCGGATGCGATATGGTTGGGTTTGTTTGGGTTGGGTTTGCTGTCGCTCTGATGCGACATGTTTGGGTTTTGTTTGGGTTCGGTTTGCCGTTGCTCTGATGCGATATGTTTGGGTTTGTTTGGGTTGGGTTTGCTGTCACTCTTATGTGATATGTTTGGGTTTGCTGTAACTCTAAAGCGATATGTTTGGATTTGCTGTCACTCTAAAGCGATATGTTTGGGTTTGCTGTCACTCTGATTCGATCTGTTCGGGTTTGGGTTAACTGTCACTCTGGTGCGATGTGTTTGGGTTTGATATCACTTTCACGTGACTTGTTTGGGTTTGTTTGGATATGTGTTGGTTCGGGTTTGTTTGGGTTGGGTTTGTTTGGGTTGGGTTTACTTGGATTTGGGTTTACTTGGATTTGGGTTGGTTCGGGTTTGTTTGGGTTGGGTTTATTTGGGTTGGGTTTGTTTGGGTTGGGTTTGTTTGGGTTGGGTTTACTTGGATTTGGGTTGGTTTGGGTTTGTTTGGGTTGGGTTTGCTTGGATTGGCCTTGCCGTCGCTCTGATGCGATAATTAGGTTTGGATATTTGGGTTTGTCAGGGTGAATCCAGCAGCTGTGACTCCTAACCTCAATGCATTCGAGGTTGAGCAGCCACGATCGAAACATCTTCATATTATATTAAATATTTAAATTGTAAAAGTGAAATTGTTCGCGAAATGAAAGTTCACATTGGCCCAAGGAGCGAAAAAAATTCCATCGTTATTCTCGCCGTATGTGGGTCATGGGGGAATCGAGGTTATGGTGGATACGAGATATCGGATGAGCGAACACTTCCGATATGAGTACCGTTAGCGCGAATAATTTGAGGTTGATGACCCAATCAAACCAGTCGCGGTCCCTCGCACCACTGCAATCTCAATACCCCACGCTTGCTACCATTCGATAAATACGAAGACGAGAGAAAAAAAATTGGGCTATTTTTAGTAGCGCCAATGTTGTAATTCCAATTCGGAAGGTTAGAGACGAAATTCCGAGGATTTTTTTCATTTTGCTTCTCAGCGAACGAAGATGTGCTCGAGAAAGTAATTTTTTTTCATGCTAATTATCGATAAGGAAATTTTCGACTTATCTACTGTCGGTAAAACAGTTTTCTGTGACCTCAGAAGGACTATTGCCGACTGTCGATAAAGTAGTTTCCGAAAGCTTTTTTTAGTGCCGACCGTAGGTAAGAGAGTTTCCGGTAATCGGGAGCAATACCGTTGGAGCCGAAGCTTCGTGGATTTTTTAAGAATTTTCTTCTGAGCGAACAGAGATATGCTCGGGAAAGAAAATTTTTTAATGCTAATTATCGATAAGGATTTTTTTAATCATCTACTGCCGGTAAAACAGTTTCCAAGATCTGATGAGGACTATTACCGACTGTCGATAAAGTAATTCCCGAATGCTTTTTTAGTACCGGCGGTAGGTAAGGAAGTTTCCGGTAATCGGGAGCAATACCGTTGGAGCCGAAGCTTCGTGGATTTTTTAAGAATTTTCTTCTGAGCGAACAGAGATATGCTCGGAAAAGAAAATTTTTTAATGCTAATTATCGATAAGGAATTTTTTAATCATCTACTGCCGGTAAAACAGTTTCCAAGATCTGAGAAGGGCTCTTACCGACTGTCGATAAAGTAATTCCCGAATGCTTTTTTAATACCGACGGTAGGTGAGAAAGTTTCCGGTAATCGGGAATAATATCATTGGCGTCTGAGTTTCAAGAACTTTTTTATTTGCTTCTGAGAGAACGCAAATATGCGTGAACATGTACATTTTGTAAGCACGATGCAAGCTTTGTGTGTGCTTTACGAGTGCTCGTGATCGATAAAAAATAATTTCCGCCTTACCTACTGCCGGTAAAACAGTTCTCTACAGATCTATTGAGAGTTGCGATCGATTGAGAGGGACTATTACCGATCGTGGATACGGTTTGTTTGGGTTTCTTGCACTTTTTTCGCTGTGAGTATCGACAGTATGTGAAGAAGTTTCCGGAAATCGGGACAAGACACTTACCGACTTCGGATAAAGTAGATTCCCGAGTAGCACAGCGCATAAAACAGTTACTCAAATGTCAGTGGCGTATAATTACCGACTGATGATACAACAGTTTCCTAATGCACGCAGGTAATTACCGACTGTAGGTAAGACGGTCTTATCTTCAGACGGTGCATTTACCGACCGACGGTAAAATAACGATACTCGTCCGTTCTTGTCTAAATGTCTGATTTCTTCTTGTTTTCTAAATTAAAAAAAAAATCAGATAAATTTAGAAAAATTCAAAAAAAAAATTAGAAAAATGTTGATAAAAATGCAAAACTCGAAGTTTATGTAAAAATATAGCGAAAACCTAAGAATAAAAAAATTAACTTCGAATAAAGTGGTTACCCGACTACCACAGTAAATCAAACAGTTACTCAAAGCTCAGCGGCGTATAATTACCGACTGATGATACACTAGTTTTCCCCCCAAAGTTCGCAGGTAATTACCGACCGTTGGTAAGGCTGTTTCCGTGTTATCTTCAGATGGTGCATTTCCCGACCGATGGTAAATTATCGACACTGATCGGTTCCTATCTAAATGTCTGATTTCGACTAGTACAGGTGCAATTTGAGGAAAATTGTCCAAAAATGAGGCGATTTGGAAAAAAAAAAATATTCAAGCCAATTCTTCCGTGTATAGAATTTGCGAGTTTGGTCTAGTTGCTTCTTCTTTCGCGTTTGACGTCTTGTCGTACGGCAAAAAATCCGAATGTCCGTTTGTACGATTTGCCGAATAATGCACGAATAATTTTTCGAGAAACATGACAAACAACGAAAACCCGTGGCCAAATATAAGGACTAATAGGGCAGGACTGAATTCTTCGATTACGACCGGTACTGGCGACGAGCTGTGACTTTCGGGACATTGCGGACGTCTGTGAGCCCAGATATTTCGCAAACGCTTTGCAGTACCGTGCTCCATTATTTGTCGCATCCTGTCACAAAATGAAAAATTTCGAATTTCTCGATTGTTTGCGACGCAAAATTACATAAAATTTATTTATTAACATTTATTCCAAAATAATAGAATAAAAAATACATCAATTAATATTGTGACGTTATGGCGTGATTTTCCAGGAAACTTTTTTCTTAAGGGGTCACACAAGCTTGGTGCTCGAAAAAAAATGTATAAAATAAAAATAAAAACAAGATTTAACGCGACTATTGAAAATATAAATTAATTTGTATTTTTCACATCTTTTTTAATGAAAAAAATTGAAATAAAACGTGGCAGAGATATAAAAAAAACAAAATATCTCGAGATCTACTCAACCGATTTTCATGAAATTTATACCACACATTCATTGTAATATTATCTAGGACGAAGCATTGGATTTTTTTTAATTGGATGCCGCGTTCATTTTTTATTAATTTTTTGAACTTAAAATTTTGGTAAAAATCAGATTTTTTTTTAGACAGCTGTCATTTCTAGAAAAAAAAACTTTTTTTTTTATATTTGCCTATCCTACATTTTAGGTACTCGGAGGTTTTCGAGGTTTCTGATTACGAATCTGTCTGTCGACTCACCCATAAGTCACCATCTTCTTGAAGGGCGAGTGCCTGGCTACACCGGTCGAAGTGTGCTTCGGTTCAAACAGATAAATTTCTTGGAGTTCGCAAATTTCGTTTTCCTCAAATGTTTCCTAAAAAAAAAAAAAAATCAAGTCGATGGAGCAACGAAAATCAGTAATAATTGAGCTTATATATTTTTTTTAAATAATTTACTTCGATAATTTTGTAAGCCGTTGCCGTGTCCACCTGAAATGCGAAACCTCCTTTCTTCACCATCTTCAAACCTTCCTCGGGTGTGAAGAACGGACGTTTCTTTCGTTTCTTATCGACGGCCATTTTTTTGTTGAATATTCCCTTGATCGCTGGATCATCGGTGGTCTGATAAATAATTAAATAAATATGTTAATAATAATAATAAAAAGTCGAAATATAGATAAGAATATTGAAAATTTGAAATATTGATATTAATAATACGAGGGTCAAACCTAAGAATGAAAAAAACAATTATTTTAGGAAAAAATTTAGATAGATTTAGAAAATTTTTAGAAAAATTCAGAAAAAGGCAAACTCGACGTTTATGTAAAAATGTACCGAAAACGTAAGAATAAAAAATAAATTGACATTTATTTTAGGGAAACATTTAGAATATTTTTAGAAATATTTTAGAAAATTTTTAGAAAGATTCTAGAAATTTTTTTAGAAAATTTTAGACAATTTTAGAAATTTTTTAGAAAATTTTTAGCACATTTTAGAAATTTTTAGAAATTTTTAGAAAATTTTAAAAAAAATTTTAGAAAATTTTAGACATTTTTTAGAAAGTTTTAGAAAAATTTTCGAACACTTTGAGAAAATTTTAGCTTTTTTAAAGAAAATTTTTAGAAAAATTTTGAAAAATCCAGAAAAAAATTGAAAAATTTAAATGAATTCAGAGAAAAAAACAGAAAAAAATTCTAAAAATTTGGAAAAAAAAATAGAAAAATGTTGATTTCGTTACCGCAAAAAAGTCATGATTGTAAGCAATATCTTCGGAGCCTACGGCCAGATTACTGTCCAAAACGT
>OZ010726.1:4853687-4915094 GCA_963932345.1 Ophion ventricosus | reverse complement strand
AAAAAATTTGAAATTTAGAAAGTAAATTTGAAAAATAAAAATCTGAAATGTGGAACGAAAATTTGAAAAGAAAATCGGGAATTTGGAAAGACAAAATGTGAAAAGAAAATCGGAAATTTGGAAAGACAAATGTGAAAGAAAATCGGAAATTTGGAAAGAAAATTTGAACAAAAAAAATTTAGAATTGGAAAGAAATTTTTTTTTTTTCAATCGGAAATTTGGAGAGAAAATTTGAAAAAAAAAAAGCGGAAATTTAGAAAGAAAATTGGAAAAAAAAATCGGAAATTTAAAACGAAAATTTGAAATTTCGAAAGAAAATCGGAAATTTGAAAAGAATTTTCGCGACGAGCCATAATTTTCGAGATTTCACTTTTCGCAAGTTTATCTAATTAAAATAATCTATAAAAAAAAAAAAAACACATTTTTTCAACAAGACCTATTTCAAATAAAAATTTTGTTGAAAAAAAAAAAAAAAAAAACAACAACATTACCTTGCGATCCACGTCTGAACGGTGTACTCTACGACGTCGAGCCTGTCTTTCTTATATTGAAACGGCGTGACGCTTATGTCAACTAGTCCTCTTGACATGTCACCCAATATTCCGTTATACGAACCATTCGGCAATAGATATCCCCAAGTCGAACCTCTTTTTATGTGAATGCTTTTAAAAATGACAAACGAAGGTAGTTGCATTTTCTTTTTTTTCGATCTTCTCGAACTAATTTTTAGGTTAGAACACAATTATTTTTTGCTAAAGCCATCTTTTTTAGGTTAGTAGAAACAATTTTTTCGATAAATTCCATATTTATTGGTTAAAACACAATTTTTTTTATAAAGTCCATTATTTTTAGGTTAAAACACAATTTTTTTTGATAAAGTCTATAATTTTTAGGTTAGAATTCCATTTTTTTTTTTAAATAAAGTTAATAGTTTTTAGGTTAGAACACAATTTTTTGATAAAGTCCATTATTTTTAGGTCCGAAAACAATTTTTTTTTTTTATAAAGTTCATGATTTTTAGGTTAGAACATAATTTTTTTTGTATAAAGTCCATAATTTTTACATTAAATTAAAAAAATTACCATAAAAGCCTTTTAGGAACCTTAAAAGTTTTATTTTATAGTTTAATTTTTATTTTCTATTTTTCGACATAAATCAGGCGTAAGATTAAAATAAAGCCTAATTTTAATAAATATGAAGATGAATAATGGAGATTAAGATTAAAAAATAATTGACATACTTGAAATTGTAGTAGTCTTTCAGTTGAACAATGAGACCGTAATTGAAACGGTGCATCGTGTCAAAACCAGGATCCGTAGGAGTGCTCAAGTACGTCATGAAATCGTGTTCCGGTGAATGATCCAGCTACGAAAAAAAAAAACAAAAAAAAAACACCACAAAAACTATTCATACGGAAGAATCGAATGAAGATTTTTCGACTCGAGAAACAAAATATAGCCTCGGAATCGAAATTGCCAAAATCTTTTGAAAAATTAATTAACTTAGATGGAAAAATGAAATTAATTAAAAAAATTAGGTTAGAACACAATTTTTGAGTTAGTTAGTTAGAGCACAATTAAAAAAAAAATGTGTTCTGACTAACTCAAACCCAAAAAATTGTGTTCTAACTAACCCAAACCCAAGAAATTCTGTTTTAACTAACCTAAACATAATATATTTACTATGAATCAAAATAAAGTTCATTATTTTTAGGTTAGAACACAATTTTTTTTAGATAAAGTCCATAATTTTTAGGTTAGAACACAATTTTTTTTGATAAAGTCCATAATTTTTAGGTTAGAACTCAATTTTTTTTTTATAAAGTCCATAGTTTTTAGGTTAGAACTCAATTTTTTTTATAAAGTCCATAATTTTTAGGTTAGAACTCAATTTCTTTTTTATAAAGTCCATAATTATTAAGTTAGAACACAATTTCGAAAAATGAAATTAATTTACAAAAATATATAAAGATAAAATTAATTAAAAATATATATAAAAATTTTAATATATGAAAATAAAGAATATAAAAATTTAATTTAATAAAGCTTAAATAAAAATTAAATAAAAAATCTATAAATATATAAAAACATTTAATATATAAAAATATAAAATATAAATTTAAAAATATAAAATTTTTATATAAATATATAAAAATTTAATACAAACAAAATAATTAATAACAAATGAATTCGGAAAAGGTTCCGATAAGATTTTTTTTCTTTTGCTAACGTACGGCAACTGACGAATTAAGGGTGAGCCCGTGAAGATTTCCTCGACGTAAATACTTGTACTGTGTTAATATGATCCTCAAGCCACCGTCAATGGTCCAGCTTCCCATAAAAGTGACGTTCAATTGTGCTCCGTGACTGTAGCTCGGATTGTAAACGTCGTACAATTCGTACGTTTCGCCAATTCGCAACGCCGCTGTCATTTCCGTTGCGATATTCAGCGGTAGATTAACAAAGAAATCTTTTGGTACGGATTTTTGTAGTGTCGTGATTAGCCACCAATATGACTCGTTGTAACGCAGCCGTTGCTCCGAAAACTGCGCACCAATTAAACATTATTATTCTATAAGCCTTTCTGAATACGTCTGTGAAAACCGCTTGAAGATACTCATAAAACTAGCCGAGTTATCGAAACTAAAAGGATTATGCTCCGGGAGTGTACTCCTTACCGAACGTGCGCTCGGGGAGTGTACTCCTTACCGAGCGTGCGCTCAGGGAGTGTCCTCCTTGTCGACCGTGCGCTCGGGGAGTGTACGCCTTACCAAACGTGCGCTCGAGGAGTGTACTCCTTACCGACCGGGCACTCAGGGAGTGTACTCCTTACAATCAAATCCGCCACCACGATATCTCGACTACCAATCGGCCGATTGAGCCCAAATTTCGCATACACCTTCAGTAGAATGTTTTCCAACGTTCGTAGCAGAATTAAGTCGAACATTGTCATTTTTTTTTTTTTCCCAATTACTATTGATAACAACTATCTAAAAATATTGCAACATTTTTTTTATGCCGTTCAATACTTTATCGATATCTCGATCGCGATCTCCAATCTTCTCGAGTCGCTAAAATTGACAGTTCAATAAAAGCAAACGCAACATTTTTCGCGAACAAAAAAAAAACAAAAAAAAAGAACTATACCTGATCAAAAATGATGCCACTCTTCGGACAATCGAAATCTACGAAGATTCCGAGCCTGTAGTAATTTACTTTCAGAATTCGTTGCATGTCGAGGCCTTCGCGTATCGGAACGTAAGACACCTTGATGCCGTCATCCATCAGGAAACGCGAAAAATCTCCAGACTCTTAACGAGTACGTTCGTGTCACGATATAAAAAAAAATATATTTAAAATGAATAAAAAAAAACAATGAAAATATGTTATCCGTGGTTTTAAAAAAAAAAATGCAAATTCCATCAGAGATTTGTGAATGTTTGATCATTCGAGAATTAATCGCGATTTCCTGACGACAATAAAATGATAAATTGTTGATATTGTCGATCAGAACGCACGACATTTTTAAATAATTCCGTCTCATTCATAAATGAAATTTTCTTTGGATTTGGTGGGAATAAAAGACACATTAAATGAATCTTTAAGGTGGGAAAAAATTGTGAATATAAGACTATGACAAATAAGAAATATACACGGTGTCCCTTAAGAAGAAGAAGAAAAAAACGCTAAAATAAATCGCAAAGATGAGGTCGTAGAAAAAAGTCTTTCCTACAAAAGTTTTATTATTTTAATGGGGAAATGCGATGGTAATATATTAAAAAAATATTTTCAACACGTCTACAAGATACCAGGGTAACTTTCAATTTTTGAAATAGAAAGGTATGTTTTTGATTTTTCAAAAAAAAAATAGCTTGTTTTGAGACGAATCGAATGAAAAAAAGGAAAATTCTTTAGCTCAAAAATCAAGAAAGTTATGGTAGTTTGAAGTTTTTGGAAATGATATACAGACAGTCTGTCTGTCTGTCTGCCTATCCGACGTTCTGTCTGTCTGTCTGTCGATCTGTCTGTCTGCCTGTCTGTTTGTCGCTCTGTCTGTCTGTCTGTCTGTCTGGCTGGCTGCCTGTCTGTCGGTCTGTCTGGCTGGCTGGCTAGCTGCCTGTCTGTCTGTCTGTCTGTCTGTCTGTCTGTCTGTCTGTCTGTCTGTATATCTGTCTGTCAGTCTGTCTGTCTGTTTGTCTGACTTTCTGTCTATCAGTCTGTCTGTCTATCTGTCTTTCTGTCTATCTGTCTGTCTGTCCGCTACTTGCCTATCTGTCTGTTTGTCTGCCTGTCTGTCAGTCTGCCTGTCTGTCGGTCTGCCTGCCTGTCTGTCAGTCTGCCTCTCTGTCAGTCTGCCTGTCTGTCAGTCTGCCTGTCTGTCAGTCTGCCTGTCTGTCAGTCTGCCTGTCTGTCAGTCTGCCTGTCTGTCAGTCTGCCTGTCTGTCAGTCTGCCTGTCTGTCAGTCTGCCTGTCTGTCAGTCTGCCTGTCTGTCAGTCTGCCTGTCTGTCAGTCTGCCTGTCTGTCAGTCTGCCTGTCTGTCAGTCTGCCTGTCTGTCAGTCTGCCTGTCTGTCAGTCTGCCTGTCTGTCAGTCTGCCTGTCTGTCAGTCTGCCTGTCTGTCAGTCTGCCTGTCTGTCAGTCTGCCTGTCTGTCAGTCTGCCTGTCTGTCAGTCTGCCTGTCTGTCAGTCTGCCTGTCTGTCAGTCTGCCTGTCTGTCAGTCTGCCTGTCTGTCTGTCTGTCTGCCTGTCTGTCTGTCTGTCTGCCTGTCTGTCTGTCTGTCTGCCTGTCTGTCTGTCTGTCTGCCTGTCTGTCAGTCTGCCTGTCTGTCAGTCTGCCTGCCTGTCTGTCAGTCTGCCTGTCTGTCTGTCTGTCTGCCTGTCTGTCTGTCTGCCTGTCTGCCTGTCTGTCTGTCTGCCTGTCTGTCTGTCTGCCTGTCTGTCTGTCTGCCTGTCTGTCAGTCTGCCTGTCTGTCTGTCTGTCTGCCTGTCTGCCTGTCTGTCTGTCTGTCTGTCTGTCTGTCTGTCCGTCTGTCTGACTTTCTCTTCATGAAACGTTTGAGCATCGTACCATGGACCTCCCAGCATCCAAAAGCGACCACCTGATGAACGATTCGAGTTGGAAAATAATCGCTTGCGAATCTCGCTGTTATCGAGTCGGTGTAAACCTCCGAAAAAATCGACAAAATTAAAACGAGCCATTTCGAGGCGCACTTATTTTTCGAAAACAGTCCCGTCATTTTTCTTCCTCAGACATCGTGAATAAAAATTGATTGAATTTTCGAACGGTCGAAGCAAAAAAAAAAAAAAACGCTTTCTATTTTATTTCGATATTACATTCGGCGCGATCTTCCATGTTTATGGGATAAAGTTCGCGTTACGAATGCGTCGACTAGCAGGAAACTTCGCCGAATCGATGAAGTTTTAATGACCTGTCATTTTTTGGCTATAAAACGTACATGATGTTCGATGTTATCAATTTAACTGTCGCAAAACTCGTTCGTCAGTTTGCCACGAATTATTTATCAATGTTCAGTTGTGGTTCCCTGTGGAGTTGTTTTGAGCACGCAATGTTGCACCAAATCAATATTCGTTGGTACACCGATGCGCTACTTTTCAATTATTGAGCTCCAAGTTTTACCGGAAAATGGGCACAACGGTTATTTTTTAAAATAAAATTTATCAAGTGCTCGAATATTATTCGAACTCTGTTTTAAAAAAAATAATAATCAGCTACGAAAAATATGGATTTGAAGTGGCAATTTTTTAAAATTAATTTTGTTTTTAGAGAAATAAAAAAAATCTTGTAAAGAAAGGTAACAACTAAAGTGTAGCGTGAAGAAAAAATTTAAACAATTTTTTTTTGTAGAAGAGAAGCTGTTTAAAAAAATGCGATTTTTACTAAAATATTAATTTTTAAAAATTAATATAAAATAAACGCGGCACCCAATCATAAAAATCCTTCGCTACATCATAGATAATATTATAAAGAATATGTGGTATAAATTTCGTCAAAATTGGTTGAGTAGATCTCGAGATATTTTGATCGCCAGTTTGAAAAAAAGGCTCCCACTAGACAATTCATATCTCCGTTATTTTTCAGTAATTTTTGTAATTTTTGTAATTGCTGTAATTTTGTAATTTTTTTACAAATACATCATAATTTTATGAACGAATTAGAAAAAAACATTAATAAAACAAATTATACAATGGCGAAGATTTGAGTCGTCTAGAAGTCTCTTTTGAAAATCCTTCCGCATGGTGAAATTTTTTTTCTCTGTCTGGCGTCGTCTCAAAAATTAATAATAAAAAAATTCTTGCAGAGAAAGGTAATAACTAAAGTGTAGCATAGGGAAAAAATTAAAACAATTTTTTTTGTTGTAGAAACAGCAGCAGTTCAAAAAAAAATCTAAGTTTCACTAAAATTTGAAGTTTGAAAAATCAATAAAAAATGAACGCGGCAGCCAATAAAAAAAATCCTTCGCTACATCCTAGATAATATTATAAAGAATATGTGCTATGAATTTCATCAAAATTGGTCGAGTGGATCTCGAGATATTTTGATCGCCAGTTTCACAAGAGGCTCCTATTAGAACGATTCGTATCTCCGTTATTTTTCTGTTTTTGTAATTCTTTGTTTTTTTTATTATTTGTTCATAAAACTATGTATGCGTGAAAAATGAAAATTATTTTAAAATAATAGCGTAAAAAAATAAAAAATTTTAACTTCCACAAAAAATTACTTAACTTCGAAAGATGTGGCAAAAATTATTTTTCAAAATAATCATCTTCTCGATTGTCCAAATAGCGGTCATTGTCCATTTTCAATTATATCCGATTCGTTCAAGTTCAAAATAATATCGTTGTTGAGTTGTGAAAAAAAAAAAAAACCCAAAAAAAAACATATTACAATAAAAAAGTGATACACTAAAAAAATAGCAATAAAAAAATATTAATTCGCTAAAAATATTACAATAAATCATATCAATTCACGAAAAATATTACAATAAAAAAATATTCATTCGCATAAATGGAATAAAATTTATTTATCAATCGAATTTTCGTTCTCAATTCGAAATCGATCGCTTCGAGGAAAAGGAAGAGCAAAAAATCATCAGGAAAACTGGCAATTCAACGGCACTTCTAAGTAAATTGCACATTTCGTTGATGATTAGTTAGGGCCGATAATGGCCTGGTATTACACACGTCCAAAAGGGATTTCCTCTCATCCGAGGAAAAGCCCTTCGATGTTTATCCGTGCCGTACGATATTCGTAATATATTTTATGCATTCGTGTCGCATGTAACGTTAGCCCGGAGACAATTACCATTAATACGAACATGTAATTTTGTGAATTTCCACACAACGGGATATTTCCCACACTCGATATCGCCATCTGCAATCATTGTAGCATGACAAATTGTTAACTGTAAAAAAAAAAAAAAAAAAATTCCCACGATGCCCTTTCCCTTATCCATTTCTACCTACAATCGATAACGTAAAAACGACCGATCACCGGAATTCAAATTGAAGAGTAAAATTTCAATTGAATCAGCCATTCTTAAGAATAAAACTAAATCAAGAAAAATTAAAAACTCCAGCAAATTGAATTAAAATTAAAAATTAAATTAAAAAAAGTAAATTTAAAGTAAAATCAAATATACGTAAAATAAAAATTTAATTAACTATTCGTAAAATTAAAATTAAATTCACTATTTGACATGAATAAAATCAAATAAAATTGAATCGAAGTAAAAAAAAATATACAAATAAATCGACGAAAATTAAAATTGAAAATAAGAAAATAAAACATTGATTTTTAAATTAAATCAGCTATTCTCACAAACGAAAGTAAATAAACGAAAATTTTGAAAAATCAAATGAAGTCGATTAAAATTAAAAATCAACATTAAAAAAAATGTATTAAAAAGTATTAAAAAAAAGTATTAAAAAAGGTAAATTTAAAGTAAAATCAAATATACGTAAAATAAAAATTTAATTAACTATTCGTAAAATTAAAATTAAATTCACTATTTGGCATGAATAAAATCAAATAAAATTGAATCGAAGTAAAAAAAAATACAAATAAATCAACTAAAATTAAAATTAAAATTGAAAATAAGAAAATAAAATGTTGATTTTTAAATTAAATCAGCTATTCTCACAAACGAAACTAAATAAACGAAAATTTTTCAAAAATCAAATGAAGTCGATTAAAATTAAAAATCAACATTAAAGAAAAGTAATGTTAAAATAAAAACCAACTATTCGCAAAATTAAAATTAAATTAAATTAAAATTAAGTAAAAGTGTAATAGAAATAAAGAAAAAAAAAAAAAAAAAAAAAATTTTGCAAATCTCACAATCAGCGAAAATTAAAAGAAAATCGTTCCTATCGCAATCAGAAATGACATTAATGATAAGTTGTTTCAAAAAGATTCCAGATTGACGGGCCGATAGCAGCTTATAATTCTCTATTTGTTTTTGCCCCCGTCCCCCACCTCCTCCACCGCCCCCGCACAACCAGTACTCGTCTTCTCGCCAGATTGCACATCGCCTTGCCCCGGGATCAGCAATTATTTTCGTTCTAATTGAAAGTTTGCGTACGTAGCAGTTTTCCCCGATCTCACTTTGACAGCCGGCAATCATTTTATTTTCGACGCCAGATCAAACATACGCCCACACTTTTCATTCCCGCTTAATATTCCCGAGTGTCGTTTGAAAAGTTTCCGGCTTTTTTTTAAGAAAAAAACCAAAAAAACAAAAATGTATTTCGGAACGAAAGAAAAATTATTTTTCGATTTCCTTCAACTCGATACATTTGGGTTTGTTTGGGTTTGTTTGGGTTTGTTTTCCCCGATCTCACTTTGACAGCCGGCAATCATTTTATTTTCGACGCCAGATCAAACATACGCCCACACTTTTCATTCCCGCTTAATATTCCCGAGTGTCGTTTGAAAAGTTTCCGGCTTTTTTTTAAGAAAAAAACCAAAAAAAACAAAAATGTATTTCGGAACGAAAGAAAAATTATTTTTCGATATCCTTCAACTCGATACATTTGGGTTTGTTTGGGTTTGTTTGGGTTTGTTTTCCCCGATCTCTCTTTGACAGCCGGCAATCATTTTATTTTCGACGCCAGATCAAACATACGCCCACACTTTTCATTCCCGCTTAATATTCCCGAGTGTCGTTTGAAAAGTTTCCGGCTTTTTTTTAAGAAAAAACCAAAAAAACAAAAATGTATTTTGGAACGAAAGAAAAATTATTTTTCGATATCCTTCAACTCGATACATTTGGGTTTGTTTGGGTTTGTTTGGGTTTGTTTTCCCCGATCTCTCTTTGACAGCCGGCAATCATTTTATTTTCGACGCCAGATCAAACATACGCCCACACTTTTCATTCCCGCTTAATATTCCCGAGTGTCGTTTGAAAAGTTTCCGGCTTTTTTTTAAGAAAAAAACAAAAAAAACAAAAATGTATTTCGGAACGAAAGAAAAATTATTTTTCGATATCCTTCAACTCGATACATTTGGGTTTGTTTGGGTTTGTTTTCCCCGATCTCTCTTTGACAGCCGGCAATCATTTTATTTTCGACGCCAGATCAAACATACGCCCACACTTTTCATTCCCGCTTAATATTCCCGAGTGTCGTTTGAAAAGTTTCCGGCTTTTTTTTAAGAAAAAACAAAAAAAAATGTATTTCGGAACGAAAGAAAAATTATTTTTCGATTTCCTTCAACTCGATAGATTTGCTCCAATCTTTAGATTTGGGCCTATCTGTCGAAGCGTCCGAAAAAAAAAAAAAAATTCAATTTTCTCAACCCGAAAAATACTCATTTGCAGCGTCTTCCATCTTGGAATTTTTCTTTTTTTTTTTTTTTTGGTTCCCTGAGACGCTTTTTTTTATTTTCTCGAATTGGAAACCACAAAAATTATTACACGTATTTGGAAAATTGTATAGTACAATTTCTTTATTCGTCCACGCGCTCGCTTTTTCGATTTTTTTCACAACTTTTCAAAACTTTTTTTGGAAAACGAAACTAAAGCTAGCAGTGTCCTTCTCAAAGATCTGGTCACTGAATAGTGAGATTTTTTTTTTTTTTTCAAACTCCATCACGCGATTTTGCAAAGTGCGAAAATCGTGAAAAACTGGCACGTTCAAAATGACGTACCGCGTAAAAAAAAAAAAAAAATCGCAAAAATAAAAAAAAAAGCAAAATCAAGCTGGCATTGTCCGCTTTAAAACCCCGTTTGGTAAATTCCCTTATGATTTTTTTTCGCCGAGATATTGAATTTTTTCGTCCGGATAGTAAACTCACAGAATTCCGAATACTTTAGAACAAGGCTGTGTATATATCATTGGGCCGTATGTTTCGTTTGTGAGAAACAACAAAAATCGCCATATCTTCCGAACAGTTTGACGAATTTGAAAAAACTTTTTACCATTCTACTCGCTCGGTGAGTGTACAATTTTCGTGCAACTTTTCACGTGTCTGTGAATATTCGGTAAAATAAAATTCGGTAAAAGAACGATAATAAGAGAAAGCGATCGGAAAATGATCGTCCAAATAAATGATCTCTCGATACGAGAGTCGTTTGAAAAGTTTCCGGTCTTAAAAAACAAAAAAAAACATCTTTCGAAACAAAAGATGTGTTTTTTTTCAAATTGTTTTTTCATACTAGTTTTTTTTTTTTTCAAATTGGAAAACAGAAAAAAATCCCTAGGAGCTTGAGATCTAGCGAATGTGTCGTAATGGACTTGAAAAAAAAGAAAAAAATCCATTTTCCGTCTCGACGTTCGAGGAGGAGTTTCGATTGTCGAGGAAATTAGAGCTCGGGAAAAATCATCCTCTACACGAGCTAACCTCTTCCGCCCGTCAAACTTTCCAGCCGAACAATTAACGCGTCAATGACTGTGCAACGAATAAAACTTCATTGCACGCATCAACGAACGGCGAGTACTTAAGCTCACGATCGCACATTTTTTTCCTCACTATCGGTGTGAATCCTTTCCGATCGCGTTGTTCGTAAAAAAAAAACAAACAAAAAAAACTAATTAAAGAAAAATAAGAAACGTAAGCGGAGCAAAGATCGATACGGAAGAAGAAAATAAAAATTAAGACATTAAAAGAAAATAGAAAATTAATAGAAATTAAAAATTAAGAAAATATTAATAAATTAAAAAAAAAAAAATTAAAAATGTTGCGACTGAGCGTGGTTGTCGTTGCGTTGATGGGCGTTGCTTGCGCGGCGAGCACCGAAGTCGAGACCTACTCGGACAAATTCGATCACGTCGACGCATTGGTAATTTTGGCCAACGATGCACTCAGGGAACAGTACTACAGTTGCTTCATGGATACTGGCCCTTGTCTCACCGACGACGCCGTTTTCTTCAAAAGTATATTTCACTCATGTTCGAACTTACAATTTCCATGGTTTCTTTTTTTTATTTTTATTTTTTTATTAATTTCCAATTTCTTATGGAAATAGTGATAATTGTAATTTTGTTTATTTCGTCATTATTATTTTTAGGAGGGTAAATACAAGGAGACGACGAAAATGGAAATTTGGAGAATTTTTTTTTTTTTTTTTTTTTTTTGGCAAGGAACAAAACGTTGTACATTTGTGAAACTTTGGGTGCAATTTAGTAGATAATTGAACTGTTTGAATGAATTTTTTTTCATTGAAGATTGTTGCAAAATGGCGACGGCTGTGGCGTGAGCTTGGGGGGAGGCTTTGACGGCAGTTGTCCGTTTGTGGACAATCCAGCGGCTTCGATATTGATTTGTAAAATATGAGCTAAGATTTTTTTGTATTTTAACATTCGAATGCTGAACTTGTACCTGAGAAACATTTGAAAAGTTGAAAATTGGAATAATGGGACGCTTAGGAATAGAAACTTGACATTTTACACAACATTTTCGTAGTTTTTTGCAATAAAAAAAGGACTATTTTAAAGGGATTTTCATAAACGGATAGGTTCAAGTTCAAGGTAATATCGTTGTTGAGTTGTGTGTACAATTTTGACACGATTGGTCCACTCGTTTTAAGGTTATGTTGTACACAAACTTGAAAAATGTTGGTTTTGGAGGCAGTTGTCCGTTTGTGGACAATCCAGCGGCTTCGATATTGATTTGTAAAATATGAGCTAAGATTTTTTTGTATTTTAACGTTCGAATGCTGAACTTGTACCTGAGAAACATTTGAAAAGTTGAAAATTGGAATAATGGGACGCTTAGGAATAGAAACTTGACATTTTACACAACATTTTCGTAGTTTTTTGCAATAAAAAAAGGACTATTTTAAAGGGATTTTCATAAACGGATAGGTTCAAGTTCAAGGTAATATCGTTGTTGAGTTGTGTGTACAATTTTGACACGATTGGTCCACTCGTTTTAAGGTTATGTTGTACACAAACTTGAAAAATGTTGGTTTTGGAGGCAGTTGTCCGTTTGTGGACAATCCAGCGGCTTCGATATTGATTTGTAAAATATGAGCTAAGAATTTTTTGTATTTTAACGTTCGAATGCTGAACTTGTACCTGAGAAACATTCGAAAAGTTGAAAATTGGAATAATGGGACGCTTAAGAATAGAAACTTGACATTTTACACAACATTTTCGTAGTTTTTTGCAATAAAAAAAGGACTTTTTTAAAGCGATTTTCATAAACGGATAGGTTCAAGTTCAAGGTAATATCGTTGTTGAGTTGTGTGTACAATTTTGACACGATTGGTCCACTCGTTTTAAGGTTATATTGTACACAAACTTGAAAAATGTTGGTTTTGGAGGCAGTTGTCCGTTTGTGGACAATCCAGCGGCTTCAATATTGATTTGTAAAATATGAGCTAAGAATTTTTTGTATTTTAACATTCGAATGCTGAACTTGAACCTGAAAAACGTTCGAAAAGTTGAAAATTGGAAGACCGGGAGGCTTAAAAGAAGAAAAAAATATTTATTTATTTAAATGAGAAAATACACGACGACGAAAAAATAGCCAATGTTGACTATTTTGTAAAGGAAGCAAAACTTTTTTTTCATTGCAAAAGGAACGAAACGTTTTGCATTTTCTGAAACTTTAGGTACAATTTATTACATAAATAAACGGTTTAAATAATTTTTTTTCATTGAAAAATATCGCAAAATTGCAGAGCTCAAGATACTTAAGATGAAAAAAAAACATCCGTTTTTTTTTATGCCGCTACGTGTATTTTCTCCCTCAAGAACAATTTAAAAAAATATATAAACATTTAAAAAGCAACAAAAAAAAATATTACATTTCCGGAGTACATTTTTTTTATTTACATTTTTTACTATTGCGTTTTTTTTTTTAATTACAATCATTAATGGTTTTTTTTGTTCTTCATTATTTGCACGTGAATAGGCCACTTGCCGGAAGCCATGGTGACCAAGTGCAAAAAGTGTACGGAGAAGCAGATGGAGATGTTCGACCAAATTGTCGATTGGTACACCGCGAATCAGGAGCAAAAATGGAACGACCTGGTGGCCAAGTGTCTTGAAGACGCCAAGAAGCAGAAAATCGAAGGGGCCCGCAAATGAGCGTCGTTCCGTTTTTTTTTTTTTTTTTTAAATTATTACGTTTTTTTTTCGTTACTTTGTTCTTTTGGCACAAGGCGTTCACTCATTGAAAGCGCCGTGAACGTGTCTCCTTAATCTGTAATTAAGAACGCTTTGGTTGTTTGTTTTTTTTTTTTTTTTTTTCATTCTTTGCATTTTTTTCCCCGAAAATCTACAACCTTGAGTCGTTGAAACCGAATTTTTCGTCTCATTCACGCCCGAGGTCCGATGTACTTAAGCAAGCACAAAACGAAACGGTAGCACAAATAAATGTTATGTAGAAAAAAAACAGTAAAAACGTAACCACCCCCGCTCTCGTATGAAAATAAAAGTCAATTGCCAACATTTCGAGAGCAAGTCAACGCACGAGACGACACTGCATGTTTTTTTTTTTCCCGATAAAATCGCCGCTAGCTACGGTTCAGGGTCCTTTTCGGTGCAAATCTCATTGATGAAGGTCACCTTGGGACACTTCGAGCACGATGTGATGAGCAATCGCACGTCAGGGTCACCCTGGGACACTTGGAACTCGATATTATGAGCAATCGCACGTCAAGGTCACCTTGAGGCCCTTCTAGCTCGATATGATGAGCAATCGCGCGTGAAGGCCACCTTGAGTCCCTCAGTGGTGAGCGATCGCTCGTTAACGTCACCTTGAGACACTCGGTAGTGAGAAATTGCTCGTGACGGTCACCTTGAGACCCTCCGTAGTGAGCAATCGCTCGTGAAGGTCACCTTGAGACCCTCAGCGGTGAGAAATCGCTTGTGAAGGTCACCTTGAGACTCCTGATGGTGAGCGATCGCTCGTGAACGTCACGTTGAGACACTCGGTAGTGAGAAATTGCTCGTGACGGTCATCTTGAGACCCGCCGTAGTGAGCAATCGCTCGTGAAGGTCATCTTGAGTACCTCAGTGGTGAGAAATCGCTTGTGAAGGTCACCTTGAGACTCCTGATGGTGAGCGATCGCTCGTGAAGATCACCTTGAGACTCCTGACGGTGAGAAATCGCTCGTGAAGATCACCTCAAGACTCCTGATGGTGAGAAATTGCTCGTGAAGGTCACCCTGAGACCCTCAGTCGTGAGAAATCGCTCGTGAAGGTCACCTTGAGACTCCTTATGGTGAGAAATTGCTCGTGAAGGTCACCTTGAGACCCTCAGTCGTGAGAAATCGCTCGTGAAGGTCACCTTGAGACTCCTGATGGTGATAAAATCGCTCGTGAAGGTCACCTTGAGACTCTCGACGGTGAGAAATCGCTCGTGAAGGTCACCTTGAGACCCCAAGTGGTGAGAAATCGCACGTGAAGGTCACCTTGAGACCCTAAGTGGTGAAAAAACGCTCGTGAGGCTCACCATTGAGACCCTCAGTGGGCGAGCAATCGCTCGTGAAGGTCACCTTGAAACCCTTCGACCTCGGGAGTAAGCGAACGCTCGTGAAGGTCACCTTGACGCTTCAAGTGCATGTAGAAAAATAAATCGACGAGCAGAAGGAATTAAAAAAAAAAAAGCGTGAAATTGCTCGAACCTTCTTCGAGTGGGTCGTAAGTTTTTCTCCGTAGTTAGGAGAGTCGGGAGAAGTTTAATCATTTTTTTTTGTTTTTTTTTTTTTGTCAAACCTTTCCCTATAAGCAGCCTGACAAGGAACGTGGAAAGATCCGGTCTTCGAGTCACGCTCGACTTTTTTCTCTCTTCCTGCTACTGCTCGGATCGAAAAACAAAACAAAAAAAGTCTCAAGGTCAAACGACAAACAGACCGTTTGGTCCGTCGTTTGACCTTGAGACTTTTTTCTTTCTCTTTCTCTCTCTCTCTCTCTCTCTCTCTCTCTCTCTCTCTCGCCCCTCGCACGGATGCTTCGACCGAAAAATAATGCACGATGCTCCTCGGACGATAGAAATTAGCATTCTGGTTGGTCCTCTTATCCGAATGTTGCTCGGATATTTCTCAAGGTCCTCGTCGGGTGAAACGCGGCCGTGCGAAAAATTCACGCCGGCTCATATCGAAGCATCGTGGTTGTTTTTGTCTGTCTGCCTCATCGCGACGATACACGAAACGTTCACTTGCGCTCAATATAATGTACGTTAATTGGGCCCGGAGTGGGGCGGGGGCGGGGGGAGGGGGAAGTCACCCTTTTTTCTGCATATTTTTATCACTCGTCGAATCACACACACACACAAACACACTCGAGTGAAATGCGCAACGATTGCATTTTTTTAGAGCTAAGTCGTGGAGGTTTGCGTCCAACCGATGTTGCAAAACGTCTCTTACGAGTTGCACTAAAAAAACAATCCTTACGAAATCCCAAGATCGTAAAATCAAAAGTAGTCACTTGTGCAATAGGTATAGTCTGTTTCTTTTTTTCTCCATTTATTTATTCATCGTCATTCCGGTCGGGAACGAGAAATACAACTGGATGCTTTGAGAAATGAAATTTATAACGGCAGATGTATCCAGTTCGAAGAGCTAATAGGTATTTCCTAGGAAACTCGTATCGCCGTCAATGAATACGTAAAAGTCAATGAACGATGAGGAAAAAAAAAGGTATTTCAGTGGGACAACATCGTGAGTTCTGTAATCAATAGCAATTGATCGAACGGTTGATGATCGTTCGGCTTTAAAATATTACGGATAGTAGGGTAACAGTATCGTAACGAGACAGTAATGATGGATCAACGAAACAGTATAGCAATGAGGAAATAATAGTACAATAGCGATACATTGAAGGTACTGTAAGGGTTCGGAAAGAATATTATAACAGGACGGTTGGCATACAGTAACGTACAGTAATATCACAGGGAGAATGTGGTAAGAGTGGAACAACGATACGGTAACGGTAGAGTAACAGTACACCAAACTACAATGGCGATACAGCAATTATACAGTAACAGTACGGTCCTACCGCACCAATGAAACATGAATTATATGGTCTCGCTGCGGTACAAGTACAGGTACAACCAAAACAAACGATGCAGTACAGAAATAGTACGCAAACCGAACAGTAACGGAACCAATGGAGTACGAAAATTGTTTAGAAATCGTACAGTAGAGAAATCGTACAGAAAAGAAACAGCAGTACAGAAATCGTACAGAAAAGAAACAGCAGTACAAAAAAGTACAGAAAAGAAACAGCAGTAGAGAAATCGTACAGAAACAGTGCAGTAAAGAATTAGCACAGAAGCCGCGCAGTACAAAAATAATACAGAAACAGTGCAGTACAGAAATAGTACAGAAACGGTGGAGTACAGAAATCGTACGGAAACGGTGCAATGCAGAAATAGTTAAGAACCGGTGCAGTACAGAAATAGTACGAAAACAATGCAGTACAGAGACAGTGCAGCACAGAAATAGCACAGAGACAGTGCAGTACAGAAATAGTACAGAAACAGTGCCATACAGAAATAGGACAGGAACAATGCAGTACAAAAGTCGTAAAGAAACAGTGCAGTACAGAAATCGTACGGAAACCGAGCAGTACAGAAATAGAACAGAAACAGCAGTACAGAAATCGTAATGAAACAGTGCAGTAAAGAATTAGCACAGAAGCCGCGCAGTACAAAAATAATACAGAAACAGTGCAGTACAGAAATAGTACAGAAACGGTGCAGTACAGAAATCGTACGGAAACGGTGCAATGCAGAAATAGTTAAGAACCGGTGAAGTACAGAAATAGTACGAAAACAATGCAGTACAGAAACAGTGCAGCACAGAAATAGCACAGAGACAGTGCAGTACAGAAATAGTACAGAAACAGTGGCATACAGAAATAGGACAGGAACAATGCAGTACAAAAGTCGTACAGAAACAGTGCAGTACAGAAATCGTACGGAAGCCGAGCAGTACAGAAATAGAACAGAAACAGCAGTACAGAAATCGTAATGAAACAGTGCAGTAAAGAATTAGCACAGAAGCCGCGCAGTACAAAAATAATACAGAAACAGTGCAGTACAGAAATAGTACAGAAACGGTGGAGTACAGAAATCGTACGGAAACGGTGCAATGCAGAAATAGTTAAGAACCGGTGAAGTACAGAAATAGTACGAAAACAATGCAGTACAGAAACAGTGCAGCACAGAAATAGCACAGAGACAGTGCAGTACAGAAATAGTACAGAAACAGTGGCATACAGAAATAGGACAGGAACAATGCAGTACAAAAGTCGTACAGAAACAGTGCAGTACAGAAATCGTACGGAAGCCGAGCAGTACAGAAATAGAACAGAAACAGCAGTACAGAAATCGTAATGAAACAGTGCAGTAAAGAATTAGCACAGAAGCCGCGCAGTACAAAAATAATACAGAAACAGTGCAGTACAGAAATAGTACAGAAACGGTGCAGTACAGAAATCGTACGGAAACGGTGCAATGCAGAAATAGTTAAGAACCGGTGCAGTAAAGAAATAGTACGAAAACAATGCAGTACAGAAACAGTGCAGCACAGAAATAGCACAGAGACAGTGTAGTACAGAAATAGTACAGAAACAGTGCCATACAGAAATAGGACAGGAACAATGCAGTACAAAAGTCGTACAGAAACAGTGCAGTACAGAAATCGTACAGAAACCGAGCAGTACAGAAATAGAACAGAAACAGCAGTACAGAAATCGTAATGAAACAGTGCAGTACAGAATTAGCACAGAAACCGTGCAGTACAAAAATAATACAGAAACAGTGCAGTACAGAAATAGTACAGAAACGGTGCAGTACAGAAATCGTACGGAAACGGTGCAATGCAGAAATAGTTAAGAACCGGTGCAGTAAAGAAATAGTACGAAAACAATGCAGTACAGAAACAGTGCAGCACAGAAATAGCACAGAGACAGTGCAGTACAGAAATAGTACAGAAACAGTGCCATACAGAAATAGGACAGGAACAATGCAGTACAAAAGTCGTACAGAAACAGTGCAGTACAGAAATCGTACGGAAACCGAGCAGTACAGAAATAGAACAGAAACAGCAGTACAGAAATCGTAATGAAACAGTGCAGTGCAGAATTAGCACAGAAGCCGCGCAGTACAAAAATAATACAGAAACAGTGTAGTACAGAAATAGTACAGAAACGGTGCAGTACAGAAATCGTACGGAAACGGTGCAATGCAGAAATAGTTAAGAACCGGTGCAGTACAGAAATAGTACGAAAACAATGCAGTACAGAGACAGTGCAGCACAGAAATAGCACAGAGACAGTGCAGTACAGAAATAGTACAGAAACAGTGCCATACAGAAATAGGACAGGAACAATGCAGTACAAAAGTCGTACAGAAACAGTGCAGTACAGAAATCGTACGGAAACCGAGCAGTACAGAAATAGAACAGAAACAGCAGTACAGAAATCGTAATGAAACTGTGCAGTAAAGAATTAGCACAGAAGCCGCGCAGTACAAAAATAATACAGAAACAGTGCAGTACAGAAATAGTACAGAAACGGTGCAGTACAGAAATCGTACGGAAACGGTGCAATGCAGAAATAGTTAAGAACCGGTGCAGTACAGAAATAGTACGAAAACAATGCAGTACAGAAACAGTGCAGCACAGAAATAGCACAGAGACAGTGCAGTACAGAAATAGTACAGAAACAGTGCCATACAGAAATAGGACAGGAACAATGCAGTAGAAAAGTCGTACAGAAACAGTGCAGTACAGAAATCGTACGGAAACCGAGCAGTACAGAAATAGAACAGAAACAGCAGTACAGAAATCGTAATGAAACAGTGCAGTAAAGAATTAGCACAGAAGCCGCGCAGTACAAAAATAATACAGAAACAGTGCAGTACAGAAATAGTACAGAAACGGTGCAGTACAGAAATCGTACGGAAACGGTGCAATGCAGAAATAGTTAAGAACCGGTGCAGTAAAGAAATAGTACGAAAACAATGCAGTACAGAAACAGTGCAGCACAGAAATAGCACAGAGACAGTGCAGTACAGAAATAGTACAGAAACAGTGCCATACAGAAATAGGACAGGAACAATGCAGTACAAAAGTCGTACAGAAACAGTGCAGTACAGAAATCGTACGGAAACCGAGCAGTACAGAAATAGAACAGAAACAGCAGTACAGAAATCGTAATGAAACAGTGCAGTAAAGAATTAGCACAGAAGCCGCGCAGTACAAAAATAATACAGAAACAGTGCAGTACAGAAATAGTACAGAAACGGTGCAGTACAGAAATCGTACGGAAACGGTGCAATGCAGAAATAGTTAAGAACCGGTGCAGTAAAGAAATAGTACGAAAACAATGCAGTACAGAAACAGTGCAGCACAGAAATAGCACAGAGACAGTGCAGTACAGAAATAGTACAGAAACAGTGCCATACAGAAATAGGACAGGAACAATGCAGTACAAAAGTCGTACAGAAACAGTGCAGTACAGAAATCGTACGGAAACCGAGCAGTACAGAAATAGAACAGAAACAGCAGTACAGAAATCGTAATGAAACAGTGCAGTAAAGAATTAGCACAGAAGCCGCGCAGTACAAAAATAATACAGAAACAGTGCAGTACAGAAATAGTACAGAAACGGTGGAGTACAGAAATCGTACGGAAACGGTGCAATGCAGAAATAGTTAAGAACCGGTGCAGTAAAGAAATAGTACGAAAACAATGCAGTACAGAGACAGTGCAGCACAGAAATAGCACAGAGACAGTGCAGTACAGAAATAGTACAGAAACAGTGCCATACAGAAATAGGACAGGAACAATGCAGTACAAAAGTCGTACAGAAACAGTGCAGTACAGAAATCGTACGGAAACCGAGCAGTACAGAAATAGAACAGAAACAGCAGTACAGAAATCGTAATGAAACAGTGCAGTAAAGAATTAGCACAGAAGCCGCGCAGTACAAAAATAATACAGAAACAGTGCAGTACAGAAATAGTACAGAAACGGTGCAGTACAGAAATCGTACGGAAACGGTGCAATGCAGAAATAGTTGAGAACCGGTGCAGTAAAGAAATAGTACGAAAAAAATAGTACAGAAACAGTGCAATACAGAAACGTTGCAGTACAGAAATCGTACAGAAATAGTGCAGTAACGGTGCAGTACGGAAATCGTGCAATAACAGTGCAGTACAAAAATCGTACAGAAACGGTCCTGTGCAGAAATAGCACAGGAACAATGCAATACACAAATAGGCCAGAAGCAATGCAGTACAAAAAGAGTGCATTATAAAAAAAAAAAAAAAAGTGCACAAACAGTGCAGTACAGAACTAGTCCATCATGAATATCCGACATTTTTTTTTCTTCGATTGTTCGGAAAATAATGATCTCAGACTGCTGAAACTTTCAGCGCAACTTTTCCTTCTGGTAAGGATCCCAAAAAAAAAAAGGCTACGTGTCATTCAGCAATTCGCTGGGGTCTATGCTCTTCGTTCATAAAACTATAAATGCATCTGTGACAAACAACAATGACTTAACATTTTTCATCCGAACGCCAAGCGTTCATCGAACAACAAAGAATAAAATAATAAGCCGTTATTATAAATAAACAAAAATGAACATAGTACCGAATAATCCACGATCGTGAATAAATTTTGAAAAATCCATTCACGTGTGCGTAGCTTTGCAAGAAAAAAGAAGAAAAAAAAAAAAAAAACGTTCCGCTTTCCCTTCACAAGTGCAATGAATGGACGTCGAGGTGATACGCTGACCGACTGAAAATTCGGCCTTGGCAAAGAGACAAGTCTGATGACTCCCCTCTGGCTCTGCCTGATCCTTGCCGGTGCACCCAGGCAGAGCGTGACGTCACACGTCTAACCACCCGATGGACCAATCCACTATAAATATCCGATGTTTGCCGATAGATGCCCCAGTGCATCACATCCAACCGTCCATTCCATTTCGTTCATAAAATTCATTAATTTATTTTGAAAAAAAAAAAATATATATATATATATATATAAAAAAATCCGTAAAATTTCGACAAAAAAAAATGTTTAACGCAAAATCGGCTGTTTTGGTGGTCACGTTTGGGCTTGTGGTATTGGCCGTGTGCTGCTTCGGCGAGCAACTTTACTCGGACAAGTACGACGATGTTGACGTGGATGCAATTTTGGCTATACCGAGGCATCGGGCACAATATTACAAATGTTTCATCGGCGAGTCGCGGTGTCTCACGCCCGACGCTAAATTCTTCAAAGGCGAGTGTCGCAAACTTCTTTTTTCTTTAAATATTTATTTTTTAAAAATTTTTTATTCATGCAAATACGTCCAACGAGATTGTCGTTGTAGTTCTCATGAGTACCAGTGCATCGATTTTTTTTTTTTTAATTATGAACATTTTTTTAAACGTTCACAGTATTATTCGAGATTTATATTTAGTTTTATTAAAATTTATTCAATGGGAATATTGATGATGGTATTTGCATCGTTTTTTTTTTTTTGAAATGTTTTATTGAAAATCGAATATTTTAATTTTTCGAAGTGATTTTCATAAATTAGTAGGTTCAAGTTTGAGGTAATGTTGTTGTTAAGTTGTGGGTACAATTGTGATACGATCGGTCTACTCGTTTTGAAGTTATATTGTACGCAAACTTAAAAAAAATGTTTGTTTTGGAGGCAGTTGTCCGTTTGTGGACAATCCAGCGGCTTCAATATTGATTTGTAAAATATGAGCGAAGAATTTTTAGCATTTTAACATTCAAATGCTGAACTTGTACCTGAGAAACATTCGAAAAGATGAAAATTGGAAAAATGCGACGTTTAAGAATAAAAAAATTGACATTTTCCATAACATTTTCGTACTTTTTGCAATAAAAAAAAAGGACTTTTTTAAAAGTGATTTCCATAAACAGATAGGTTCAAGTTCAAGGTAATATGGTTGTTAAGTTACGTGTACAATGTTGGTACGATCGGTGCACTCATTTTAACGTTATATTGTACACAAACTTAAAAAAATGTTGATTTTGGAGGCAGTTGTCCGTTTGTGGACAATCCAGCAGCTTCAATATTGATCTGAAAAATATGAGCCAAGAATTTTTAGTATTTCAACATCCGAGTGCTGAACTTGTACCTGAGAAACATTCGAAAAGTTGAAAATTCAACAAATGGGACGCTTAATAATAGAAAATTGACATTTTACACACCATTTTCGTACTTGTTTGCAAGAAAAAAGGACTTTTTTAAAATGATTTCCAGAAACGGATAGGTTCAAGTTCAAGGTAATATGGTTGTTAAGTTATGTGTACAATTTTGGCACGATCAGTTTTCTTGTTTTAAAATTATATTGTACGCAAACTTAAAAAAATGTTGATTTTGGAGGCAGTTGTCCGTTTGTGTACGATCCATCAACTTCAATACTGTTCTAAAAAATATGAGCCAAGAATTTTTAGTATTTTAACATAAAAATGATAAACTTATACCTAAGAAACATTCGAAAAGTTGAATATTAAAAAGATGAGACACTTTGGAAAAGGAAATTGAAATTTTACACAAAATTTTCGTTCTTCTTTGGCAATAAAAAAATACTTTTTAAGACTGCATTTCATAAAAAAATGTAGGTTCAAGTTCAAAGTAATATCCTTATAGAGTTGTGTGTAAAATTTTAGCAAGATCGGTCAACTCGTTTCAACGTTACATTGTCCGCAAACACAAAAAATGTCATTTTAAGATGAACCTGTCCAAAATTTCGATCTATGAAAAGTCAATGATTTCATTGAATTCCCAGCTAATCGTCGCATAAATTTTCTATCTCACTAAACGAATGTCCCCCCTTAAGGGGCTATTGTGATGGCTCAAAAAAATAAGTAATTTTCAATATTTTTTTTTCGAAAACTTTTGCACGTATCGCTACGCTCATTTTTTTTTCGCTCAAAGGTACACTATTACAGAATAAAACACAATTTTTTTTCGTTGTTACATATAAATGTAGATTCATTTAAAAATTGATAATCGTTTGAAGGCATGAAAAAAAAAAAAAAATATGTCGCTGGCTTTGATCATTCGTAAGTAATCCGAAACAAAAAAATGCAAAAAGAATTTTAATCTTTACGAGTGTCGCTATCGCCCGAAACTATAATTATTATTTTATATTGCAAAATAATAAAATAGCGTCGTTTTTTTTTTTTTTTTTTTACAAAAATGTTCGAAAAACACGTTTTTTTTTTCGTCATATTTTCGGCGAAAGTATATGTAAAAATTAATATTATTTTTGAAAATAGTTCGGCCGATAGCGACACTTGCACATTGAGAATCTTTTTTGATTATTGGCCCAAACCCAAACAAACCCAAACAGACCCAAACAAACCCAAACAAACCCAAACAAACCCAAACCTCATTCAAGTGCCAATACCGCTGTACGAACATTAAAAAAAAAAAAAAAAAAAGAATCAATCTCGAAAAAAAACATTTTTTTTTTTTTCATTGACAGATCATTTGCGGGAGGCGATAGTGACGAATTGCCGAAAATGTACCGAGAAGCAAAAAGTCTCGTTCTCCAAGGTGACGATATTCTACGCGGAAAACGAGCCCGAGAAATACAGAGCGATCGTCGAGAAGGCAATCGAGGATGCGAAAAAGCACAAACTACGTTGATTGCCCCTTCCCCTTCCCCCCCCCCCCCGCCCCCGCTACCTCTCGATAAAGACTCGTTTTAATGAAATAACGATTATAATGAATAAAGAGAGAAGGCTTTGACCGGAAAATCATCAATTTTCCGATCTCATCGACCTTAAGGAACACAGTTTCGAAAAAAAAAAAAAAAAAAACAAAAACAAAAAACAAGAAACGTTTGCTCTCTTTATTGTATCTTGATCTTTATTGTAAATCGACAACATGTACATTGTTCTATTATAATTGTGTATAATTTTTAAGCAATAATAAGATAAACAAGAGCGAAACAAAAGTGAAAGAATAATAAAAAAAAAACACACACACACACAATCCTTTTGTAATTTATATTTTATTTTATTGTACACATTGATGGGAAACTCGTCTCGTTGAAAATATTCACGCAAATACAATTAGGACGTGGAATGAAATGTTAACAAAAAAAAAAAACATTATTTTTGTTGTAATTTAGTTTTTAATTTAATTTTTTAATTTAATTTTTAATTCAATTTTTTAATTTAATTTTTTAATTTAATTTTTTAATTTAATTAAAACATTTTTTATTTAATTTTTAATTTTTTTATTTATTTAAACATTTTTTGATTCAATCAAACATTTTTTTTATTTAATTTTTAATTTTTTTATTCATTTAAAAATTTTTTGATTCAATTAAACATTTTTTTTATTTAATTTTTAATTTTTTTCTTCATTTAAAAATTTTTTTTTATTCAATTAAAAAATTTTTTATTTAATTTTTAATTTTTTTAACATATTGTTTATTTTTTGTTTATTTTTATTTTCTTATTAGGAAAAAAAAAAAGACACTTTACAATTAACCGAAGCCCCGATTTCCCATCTTCGATAATTCGACCGCGTTCTCAATTAATTCAATTGTTAAGAAAATCCTCGAACTGCCTCGTACAATTGTTTTGCGGATCGTATCTTTGTCGAATTTTGCTCCACTCTTTCGGCCGATTTGGTATCATGTATTGGCAAATGTATTTTACAAGTGATTTTTGTCTCGGGGAACAATCGGCGCATCCGTTTGACATCGCGATTGGGATGAGGCCTGAAATAACAAACGAAGAAATTTGTTCCATTAAACGTTGCACAATGGTGCAGTGTTACGGGATTAAGTATCGAGGATGATTGTAAAAAGTTATTAGGACGAATGAATATCATAAATTATTTTTAATAATAATAATAATAATAATAATAATAGTAATGAGAAATATCTGTTTGGAAATGATAAATGATTCAACGTTGCTTTGGGAACTCAGGCCTGAATTTTTAGAAAGAACTTAAGGGGCTACCTTGGCACTCTCTTTTTTTTTTTTTTTTTTGACGCGACTGTCAAATATGTAAAATTCTTATTTTTTACAAATACATAGATTTATGAACAAAAAAAAAAAGAATACCATATGGCGAAGTCGTACAAGCCTCTTTTGAAAATCCTTGTCGATTTTTTTTCTCTTTCAGGCATCGTCTTAAAAATAATTAAAATTTTTTTTCCTATAAAGAAAGGTAATAGCTAAAGTGTAGCGTAAGAGAAAAATTTATATTTTTCTTTTAGTCGAAATGACAGCTGTTTGAAAAAAAAACAATTTTTACAACATTTTTTTTGTTTAAAAAATTAATAAAAAATAAACGCGTTACCCAATCGAAAAAATCCTTCGCTATGTTTGAGATAATATTATAAAGAATATGTGGTATAAATTTCATCAAAATCGGTTGAGTAGATCTCGAGATATTTCGTCCAACAGTTTGAAAAGAGGCTCCTACCAAACGACTCATATCTCCGCCATTTTTGATTTTTTTTAAATTTGTTTAGAAACATATAATGGATTTATGAATATAAATTATTTTATTTATTTAATAGTCGCGGAAAAATTAAAAAAAAAAATTATATCCGTTTTTCCGAGCGTCAAGGTAAACCCTTAACTTCGATGTTAAATTTGTACTCGACGAGTACGAAAGTTACAGTTCGATAAAAAATCCGAACGCGAGTTGAGTTTCGGATTCAGGCCAGAGTTTAAGTATTTAGATTTGAATCCAAACTCAAGCCCGGAATAAAGGTCGGAATCCAGCACTTGACTCAAAATCGGATTTACCTTTAAACTCCAGTGCCACCGTTTATGCCATTGTAAATTTCTGGCGTAAACTCCAAATTGAGTCTGGACTCAAGGTCAACTCCAGCGCTGATTTGTGACCGGATTTAAGTTTAAAGTTTAGACATATCTTGAGGCCGGATTTACGTTCAAACTCCAGAACTAACTCCAGACCAGGCTTGAGTTCGGTCTTAAATGTCAACTTCGGTCCGGATTTATCTGAAGATTTCAGGACTAACGCAATGCCTTATGTGAGTTCGGACGATCGAGCACGAATGACGTTTCAGCATTAGCTCGGATTTAAAAGCAATTTTTAAGGATTAACTTGTCACGGAATTAAATGACAAGCAGCAAAGGCATAACTTGAGGCATAATTCGCGAGGAAATGACAGCGCTAACTAGGATTCACAGACACATTCTAGCGTTAACATCAGGCCGGCTTTAAGTCTTGACACGAATAAGTGCGGATTTGAGTCCGGACTCAAACAATTACAAACTTAAGTCCAGACGCAAATGACTAAGAATTGAAATCTGGAATGAAATAAGTACGATTCCAGACGCAAATGCGTACGAATTAAAATCTGAACGCAAATGAGTACGGATTTGAATCCGGACTCAAACGAGTGCAGACTTAAGTCTGGATCCAAATGAGTCCGGATCTAAACCTGGACTCAAATGAGTGTGGATCTAAATCCGGACTCAAGTGAGTGCGGATTTAAATCCGGACTCAAACGATTACGGCTATAAATCCGGACTCAAACGACTACAGGCGTTAGTCTGGACTCAACCGAGTACAGACTTAAGTCTGGGTTCAAATGAGTGCGGATTTAAATCCGGACTCAAACGATTACGGCTGTAAATCCGGACCCAAACGAGTACAGGCGTTAGTCTGGACTCAACCGAGTACAGACTTAAGTCTTGCCTCAAATGAGTGCGGATTTAAATCCGGACTCAAAGGAGTATGGATTTAAATTCGAACTCAAACGAGTACGGATGTAAATCTGGACACAAACGAGTACATATTCAAGCCTGGACTCAAATGACTGCGGATTCAAATCCGGATTCAAACGCGTACAAACGTAAATCCGGATTCGAACGTGTACAGACTTAAGTCTGGATTCAAATGAGTACGGATCCAACTTCAGACTCAAATAACATTATATTCAACACTGGATTTAAACGATTTGAAATCCAGATTCGAATTCCAACTTAATTGTGAGTTAGAATGTTCACTCGGCTTTCAATTAACGCTCACCCTGACTAGCTCGAATACTACAAATCCAACGCTACTCATTATATAACTCACGTTTCAATGTAAGTCCCGATGAGTTGCATCCTCCAAGATCCATCAGACACCTATAATAGGAGTTGAACAGACGATTGTTCTTGAGTACTAGCTGGAGGCGCGTCTGGTCGGCATGGTTCAAATTATATTTGTGAGCGACATTAACGCTGACAACAATCAACGAGATCAGCAGCACCAAGAAGTACTTCATCCTTCAGCTTGTAACTCTATTGGATTCCCGACAAATCGCTGATCCACGAGTTTGAATCCTTGGATTTGTCTTGGATTTGGCGGTCCCAAAACGAACAAAAAAAAGCCCTTTGCACAGCTTTTGTACCGACGAAAAAAAAAGAAAAAAATACGTTTGGATTTGCAAACTCGAAGACTGCCAAAATCCAATGACAGTTTTGAACAAATTGAAAAAATAAATATATATATATATCGACGAAAAAACCAAAGTGAAATGGATTTGGTTTGGATTAGAGCGGAGCTGGACGTAGCGGTAACTGACGAAAGTTTGCCCCGCTTGACGCGTCTTTATACAAATCCGAATCGGTCGAAACGCAATATCGATCCAATGACATCTGTCAAATTGTTCAATATTTTATGAAATTTACGAAAAATAAAACGCACCTGGCAATTGCGATTGAAGACGATTAAGAAAAGTGGCCAAGCTTTTGGTCACGCACGAAGGACACGCTGACTTTGAATCGTGACCAGAAACAGATTGTCTCGTGGAAGTTTTTGCTGCCAATTGTGTCACGTACGTGTCAAATCTTTTTGTTTTTTTTTTTTTAAACGTGATCGAACGTTGTAATCCTCTTTGTTCTCGCGACCTTGTTTCCTGTGATAAATTCGAACCAAAAAAAAAAAAAAAAAAACAAATGTCAACAAAGACCAAAGAAAAAAAATGGATCGCTGTCAAGCGTTCAAATTTGACAAATTGAATGAAAAAAAAAAAATCGAGAATTTCGATCTAAAATTTCGTATAAATCTTCATTTTTGCGGCTAAATTCTTACGATTTCGCTCGCTACAGCACTTTCTTCGAGAAATTTTTGATTCCAGCATGCGGCAATTCCGCACTCGAAACTTTTTAAACGCGTTTTTTTTTTTTCTCGAAATGTTGTTTTTTTTTTGTCCCAAAACGGTGTACACTCTCAAAGGAAAGAATTTTCAAGCTATCCGTCGCGAAATTTTGACACAACGTTCTTCACGACATTCTTTATCTTGCTGTGAAAGCTTTTTTTCATTAAAAATTTTTTTTTTTCATTTTTAAATTTAAAAAAATGTTTTTTTGAATTAAAAAAAAAATTCATTTTTAAATAAAAAAAAAAGATTTTTTTAACGAAAACCTTTCGAAAAAATAGGCTAAATTCGATACTTTTTTTTTTCAAACCGCTGGCATTTTGTTAATTTTGATTAAAAAAAAAAAAAAAAATCTCCATAGCAAGATAGCGGCTTTCGTACTGATTAATAATCTTTTTTACAAATTTTTTTTCGAAGACATTTTCAGGCATTAAAAAAAATGTAAAAAAAAAAATAAAAATAAATTTATTTATTTGTTTAGTTATTTATTTATTTATTTATTTATTTCTTTCTTTAGTTATTTATTTATTTGTTTGATTATTTGTTTGTTTATTTATTTATTCATTTATTCATTTATTTATTTACGTATTTATTTATTTATTTATTTAATTATAAATTAATTCATAAATTAACCAATTAATTCGTTCTAAATTAATTAATTATAAATGAACAAGCACAGTCCTTTTCTATTCTTATTTCTCTATTAACACGAGCTCAAAAGACGTTTTTTATCTTAAAAAAAAACATTAATCAATTGATAATATTTATATTTTAATAAATAAATAAATTAAACGATTAATTAATTGCTAATAACCTCGAAGATTATTATTAATAACATTCGAGGTGATCGTAAGCTCGATGCGTAGGAAGAGGAAAAAGCGCACGAAAAAAAAAAAAAAAAAAAAAAAGCAACCCAAAAAAAAGAAATACTTTTTTTCTTCGTTTTATTAATCATCGTAACATTTACGAAAATATGAAATAACACGTGGCACAAACATTTTAAACATTTGCAATGTTTAATTCGTAACAATTAAATAATCGCAAAGATATATATATATATATATATATATATATATATATGAAAAAAAACATAACTCGCGCAATTATAATTTATGTTTTTTTCTGTCCGGTTGAAAATACAAAAAAACTTGTTTTCAAAATGTGCACGTGCGTCGAACGAGTTCCTTGTCCGAAACGCAGCATACGCATTTACACAAAGTCACCGAATTAGGCCATTTTTTTTTTTTTTTTTTTTTTTTTTTTTAATCATTAAACGCATTATCAAAGAAACGTGAATTTATTTCGATTCAAGCTCGATCTTTTGGAGCGGATGCACGGGGGAAAAAAAAAAAAAAGTTTTCCGATACCTCGTTAACTCAAGGTCGACCTTGAGTTAGCGCTGACGTATTTTTTACGCATATCGAAACTTTTGATAAGGGTCTATATTGACTCACTTTGACAGCTGAAAAGATAAGCTATTTTTTAAGATTTTTTTTTTTTTTTTTTGTACACTGTTGCATGTATCGGTGCAAACTTTTGTTTTTCGCTTAGTTACACTCTTATAGAATAGAAAACAATGTTTTTGTTGTTGTTGTTGTTGTTGTTGTTGTTGTTGTTGTTGTTGTTGTTGTTGTTGTTGTTGTTGCTGTTGTTGTTGTTGTTGTTGTTGTTGCTGTTGCTGTTGCTGTTGTTGCTGTTGTTGTTGTTGTTGTTGTTGTTGTTGTTGTTGTTGTTGTTGTTGTTGTTGTTGCTGTTGTTGTTGTTGTTGTTGTTGTTACTGTTGTTGTTGTTGTTGTTGTTGTTGTTGTTGTTGTTGTTGTTACTGTTGTTGTTGTTGTTGTTGTTGTTGTTGTTGTTGTTGCTGTTGTTGTTGTTGTTGTTGTTGTTGTTGTTGTTGTTGTTGTTGTTGTTGTTGTTGCATATACAGTACCGGCAAAAAGTTTTCCGGACAAAAGTTCCGGAAAAAGTTCCGGGACCATTTTTTCGTGCCATTTCGCCGATAATTGACACAAATTAATTTAATAAACGGCACTTTGAAGGGGAGGAATTCACCTTCACTACGTTTTTTTTTTTTTTTTTTTTTTTTTGAAAATTGTTTACTATTTTTTTTTACGACTAGCACGCTTTTTCGAAAACGACCATTTTTCGCCTTTTTTTTTTTGTTCCTCTTCTGGTGGACCTCGTTAACAGATACAATTTTTTTTATGCATTTCTTCGACCGGAATCATAAAGGGGCAAGCTCAAGCTTCAATTGTCTTTTTTTTTAAAGCTTCGTAGGATTTTTTTTTCCGAAGATATTTTGATTTGAAAAAAAAAAAAAAAAAAAAAAAAGAGACAATTTGAAAAATAACGCGTAACGCGAGAACGACAAGGATTCAAGGGAAAAAACTCAAGATAGTAAAAAGTTGAATCGCTTTTCGTTGAGTGCGCGAGAATTTTTTCAGATTTTTGTTTTTTTCGAAATTTTTTCTTTTTTCTCCCGTTTTCGCGTAAAAAATCAGATGGTTTAATTACCGTAACGGTTAATTAACTGACAACGTTTTTTTTTTTTTCGTCTCAAACCAGAACAGTTTGAAAAATTCGTCGACCTGAGCGACCCCTCCACCCCCCCCCCCCCCCCCCTCGTCGAAATATTACAGTTGGATTCTCCATCATAAAAATATGTATTTATTCAAAAAGAAATGTGATGTTCTCAGCTATTACATACAGTACTTACATCGTATCTTAGCTACACCCGACACTTCGTATATTTTACAAAATAAGCGTATTGTCGCAGCACGACGAATTCCCGCGGTTTTTTTTTCTTCGTTTTGTTTTTTTTTTTTTTGTTTTTTTTTTTTTTTGGGCCCCGTAACAAATTTGGGTATTCCGAGAGTAAAAATGTAGGATTGTAATAACGAAATGGACAATTAATAAAAACAAAAAAAAAAGACACCCTGCGGAGGAAATTCCGGAAACGTAAATAATTTTGTCTTTTTCGTTTTGTTCGTTGTTGTTGTTTTTTTTTTTTTTTTTTTTTCGACACCCAGCCCTGCATCGGTTTTGGATTAATCACGACGCGTCTCTAAGGCTGTTGCTCCTGACCGCCGTATTCCTGAAATCATTCATTTCTCTTTTGTTCATATCCGCTTATATTTATATGTGTGCGTGTAAGAGAGAGAGAGAGAGATAGAGAGAGAGAGAGAGAGGGGCGGGAAAGCGCGGGGGGAGAGAGTGAAAGTTGAGAGTTCAGAGTGAGTGAAAGTGAGAGTTGAGAGTGAGAGTTGAGAGTGAGAGTTGAGAGTGAGAGTTGAGAGTGAGAGTTGAGAGTGAGAGTTGAGAGTGAGAGTGAGGGTTGAGAGTGAGAGTTGAGAGTGAGAGTGAGAGTTGAGAGTTGAGAGTGAGAGTTGAGACTGAGAGTTGAGAGTGAGAGTTGAGAGTGAGAGTTGAGAGTGAGAGTTGAGAGTGAGAGTGAGAGTTGAGAGTGAGAGTTGAGAGTTGAGGGTTGAGAGTTGCGAGTGAGCGTTGCGAGTGAGAGTTGAGAGTGAGAGTTAAGAGTTGAGAGTTGAGAGGGAGAGTTGAGAGTTGAGAGTGAGAGTTGAGAGTGAGAATTGAGAGTGAGAGTTGCGAGTGAGAGTTGAGAGTGAGAGTTGAGAGTGAGCTGAGAGTTGAGAGTTGAGAGTGAGAGTTGAGAGTGAGAGTTGAGAGTTGAGAGTGAGAGTTGCGAGTGAGAGTTGAGAGTGAGAGTTGAGAGTTGAGAGTTGAGAGTGAGAGTTGAGAGTTGAGAGTTGAGAGTTGAGAGTGAGAGTTGAGAGTGAGAGTTGAGGTTTGAGAGTGAGAGTTGATAGTTGAGATTTGAGAGTGAGAGTTGAAAGAGAGAGAGAGAGAGCGAGAGAGGGGCGGGAAAGCGCGGGGGGAGAGAGTGAGAGTTGAGAGTTCAGAGTGAGTGAAAGTGAAAGTGAGAGTTGAGAGTGAGAGTTGAGAGTGAGAGCTGAGAGTGAGGGTTGAGAGTGAGAGTGAAAGTGGAAGTGAGAATGAGAGTGATAGTTGAGAATTGAGAGTTGAGAGTGAGAGTTGAGAGTGAAAGTGAAAGTGAGAGTTGAGAGTTGAGAGTTGAGAGTGAGAGTTGAGAGTGAGAGATAAGAGTGAGAGTTGAGAGTTGAGAGTGAGAGATAAGAGTGAGAGTTGATAGTTGAGAGTTGAGAGTGAGAGTTGAAAGTGAGAGTTGAGAGTGGAAGTGAGAGTGAAAGTAAGAGTGAGAGTGGAAGTGAGAGTGAGAGTTGAGAATTAAGAGTGAGAATGAAAGTGAGAGTGAAAGTGAGATTTGAGATTTGAAAGTTGAAAGTTGAGAGTCAAGAGTTGAGAGTGAGAGTTGACAGTGAGAGTTGAGAGTTGAGAGTTGAGAGTGAGTGTTGAGAGTGAGAGATAAGAGTGAGAGTTGATAGTTGAGAGTTGAGAGTGAGAGTTGAGAGTTAAAAGAGAGAGAGAGAGCGAGAGAGGGGCGGGAAAGCGCGGGGGGAGAGCGTGAGAGTTGAGAGTTCAGAGTGAGTGAAAGTGAAAGTGAGAGTTGAGAGTGAGAGTTGAGAGTGAGAGCTGAGAGTGAGGGTTGAGAGTGAGAGTGAAAGTGGAAGTGAGAATGAGAGTGATAGTTGAGAATTGAGAGTTGAAAGTGAGAGTGGAAGTGAGAGTAAGAGTTGAGAGTGAGAGTTGAGAGTGACAGTTGAAAGTGGGAGTTGATAGTTGAGAGTTGAGAGTTGAGAGTTGAGAGTGGAAAGTGAGAGTTGAGAGTGGAAGTGAGAGTGAAAGTAAGAGTGAGAGAATTTTCGTTTCGATTCAATTACAAGCGATCAGCGATTGATGACACTTTATTGTGCTAATTTAATACATTATAATACCACTTGTGCGTACAATTTTAATTGCGCTAAAACGAGAAATTAAAATAACAAATAATAAAAAAAGGAACGTACATTTATATTCGTACGAGGACTTATATCTCAGCGCGTGCGTTACAAAGACAAATGTGCGCGTTCGTAAATATTCGTGGTTTTGTTTTTTTTTTTTCTTTCTTAAAGGGAGAAATACATGTAGCGGCATAAAAAAAGGTGTTTTTTTTTTTTTCACGTAAAATGTCAATTAAACATTCTCATTCTCAGCCCTGGAATCGTTTTAATTAGCCGTTAAGTTACTGAAATTGAGTTTTTGAGGTTGGAAACTTTAAGGGACATTTTTTAAGTTTCTGGACAATATAACGTTCCAACGAGTCGACCGAACGTGCTAAAATTGTACACACAACTCCATAACAATATTACCATGAACTTGTACCTACGTGTTTATGAAAAAAAAAAAAAAAAAAAAAAAAAAACACTTTTGAAAAGTACTTTTTTTATTGCAAAAAAGAAAACATTGCGTGAAAACGGATGTTTTTTTTTCCAACTTTTCAAAGTTGAAAATTCATTTCATGTTTTTTTTTTTTTAATATCGTTAAAACGTTGCTCTTTTATGTGCGTAACATTTTGAATAAAATAATTTATTTATTATAATGAAACAAAAAATAGAGAAGATATGATTTTTTTTTGGCTTCGAAATCCACGTGACCCCTTAAAATACTAAAAAAAAAAAAAAAAAAAGACACAAATATATTCTGCCATCGAACCTTTCCCGGCAGAATGTCGACATTTTGCAATATTTTTCATTTAAAAAAATTCAAATCGTTCAATTGCGCAAGAAATTGTACCTAAAGTTTCATAAATGTAAAACGTTTCGTTCGTTTGCAAAAAAAAAACAGAAAATTTGCCATTTTTTCGTCCGCTGCGTGTCATTTTTTCCCTTAAATTGAAAATTCAACGAATTCGGAAGACAATTGACGTCAAATTGTTTGGGTTTGTTTGGGTTTGTTTTTTTTGAGTTTGGGTTTGTTTGATTGTGTTTGTTTGGGTTTGTTTGGGTTTGGGTTTGTTTGGGTTTGGGTTTGTTTGGGTTTGTTTGATTGTGTTTGTTTGGGTTTGTTTGGGTTTGTTTGATTGGGTTTGTTTGGGTTTGGGTTTGTTTGGGTCTGTTTGATTGGGTTTGTTTGGGTCTGTTTGATTGGGTTTGTTTGGGTTTGGGTTTGTTTGGGTCTGTTTGGGTTTGTTTGGGTTTGTTTGGGTTTTTTTTGGATTTGTTTGGGTTTGTTTGATTGGGTTTGTTTGGGTTTGTTTGGGCTTCTTTGAATTCGGAAGACAATTGACGTCAAATTGTTTCATAATTTCTTTTTCTTTTTTCTTTTTACGTATTTGCCCTTTTCAATTTGTCTTTTTTTTTTTCTCCTCAGAATTATTACGATATAGTCAAATTTCGTGCTTCCGACGATTAATCCGTTGCTCGTTCGGTTGGGGAGTTTTTTTTGTTGTCGAACAACATCACGTGGAAAAGGGGAAGAATTAAAAAAAAAAAAAAAAAAAAAGAACGGGGTGCAAAAAAAAAAATTTTTTTTCGAAGCTTCTCAAGCCTGCGCCCCCTTGTGTACCTTCATGGCGGCTCGAAAAGCAATTGTCGCGAGTACGCCCAAACCGAACATTACCAAATGCGGCAGGTAATGAATTCCGGGGATGTCCGGCCTCTTCGCCAACAACAATTGTAGAAACTTTAATTTTCCCTCCGTATACGGCGGGTAACGACATCTGCAATTGGAAAAAAAAAACAAAAAAGAAAAGATGAATGGACGTTTCTCGTTGAATTATTCGAGTTATTTGGAAAATTTGAGGATACGTCGAAAATGTCGAATTTTTCGTCTCCAAATTTTTGGCATTTAAATTTAAAAAGAAAAGCTACATTTTCTTTTTGAAATTCATTTTCGATTGATTATTTCTTTTTTTTTTTTTTCATTGGATCTCGCGTTCTTTTTTTTTCATCGACTTTGAAAATTCAACATTCTTGTAAAAAACAGAGATTTTTTGTTGTTGTTCAAACAGCTGTCATTAAAATTTATTTTTTCTATTTTTTTTTTATATTTTATTTTTTTCTATTTAATTTTTTTCACAACGATTTAATAATATTTTTTCATTCGCGTCGATTTTATTCGTTCGAAAATATCGAATTTTTCGTCTCCAAATTTTTGGCATTTAAATTTAAAAAGAAAATGTAAATTTTCTTTTTGAAATTCATTTTCGACTAAATTTTTTTTTTTTATTCGATCTCGGCTTCTTTTTTTTTTCATCGACTTTGAAAATTCGGCATTCCGGCAAAAAAACAGAGTTTTTTTTTTTCAAACAGCTGTCAAACCCAATCAAACCCAAACAGCTGTATTTTTTCTATTTTTTTTTTATATTTATTTTTTTATATTTTATTTTTTTCACAACGATTTCATAATATTTTCGTTCGTGTCGATTTTATTCGTTCGAAAATATCGAATTTTTCTCTCCAAATTTTGGCACTTGAATTAAAAAAAAAAGAAAATGTAAATTTTCTTTTTGAAATTCATTTTTGATTGAATACATTTTTTTTTAATTGGATCTCGTCTTCTTTTTTTTTTCATCGACTTTGAAAATTCAAAATTCTGGCAAAAAAAACAGAGTTTTTTTTTTTTTTGTCAAACAGCTGTCATTTTTTTGCAAACAGCTGTCAATTTTCAATTTTTGATTTTTTTTTAAATTGGATGCCGCGTTCTTTTTTTTTTTCATTGACTTTTGAAAACTTGACATTTTGGGTTTGTTTGGGTTTGTTAGTGTTTTTCGGTCAAATAGTGTTTAAAATTTTTTTTCAAAGCGCTGCCATTTTTACAAAAAAAAAAAAAAATGAATTTTTTGTTCCCGCCCTTCAGCTGCGTTTTTTTACGAGAAATTTTTTTTTTTTGTTTATTTATTCATCGTACGGAGAGAAAAAAAAAATCTCTTTTTTTTAAATTTATTTATCGTGGACGGAGAGAAAAAAAAGAAAGAAAAAAAAAAAAAAAAAAAAAAAACATTCCCACCATCGGCAAGGATTTTCCAAAGAGAGAAAAGAGCAACTTACGATGCCAATGTCTCGCCGAGTATGTTGAAGCTCTTGACGAGGCAACCCTTACGATGAACAAAAGTATCGTAACTGAGCTGTCCATGATAAGCTCCCATGCCGGAGAATCCAACGCCTCCGAAAGGCAGCGAGTCAACTATCGAGATCAATCGTGAGAGCATTCCAATCGTTTTCGAATGACGCTTTGAATTTTTGAAAAAAAAAAAAAAAAAAAAAAAAAAAAAACACCGAAAACAACTCCCTCAAATTGATATAACGATTTTTTTTCGAAATTTATTCATTCGCAACTCGAAACGGCCCCTCGATTGTTAATTCAAATTTTTCGAAGATTCGTTAAAAATTTTATAATATTCGGTGATGTAAAAACTTCTGAGTGTTTTCGGCTAAATGTGTAATTTTATAGGTACTAAGGTACATTTTTAACAAAAATAAAAAAAAAAAAAAAAAAAAAAATCCTAGAGTGGCCTAAGGCCTCAAAAAGACAGTCGAAGCATTGACAATAACAAAAAAAAAAAAAAAAAAAAAAAAGGAACCCCCAAGGAGCAGGTGTCTGCAAAGAAATGCGGGCACAAAAAAGCTTGCGTACAATGATGCGGCGGTTTGAGGCGTGCTTGTGAAGTAAGAAATGGCAACAATAGCGGTTAATGACAGCAAACGGTCACGGTAATACCGTATTATCGCTAGTTTGCGGGTCAAATTACCGCTTAGGATTGTAGCCACGATAATTGCCAGGATACGCTAACAGCAGAAGAACTGATTGCAGTAATTGCGGTAATTGCAGTTACGGTCACGGTAATATTCGCAATGCGGTAATAACGAGGGTTTTAATTACAACGCGTTATCGATTCGGCAATGATAACGATATTAGTGATATTTACGGGGTTTATCGCACGATTAAAAATGACGAGTAACGGTAATGGTTACGGTAATAATTGCCGTACATTCGTAGCTACGGCGGACGTCAATGGACACGGTAACGGAAATTACCGTGCAGTAATTTCCGTGTAGTAATTACCGTGCAGTAATTACCGTGCAGTAATTAGCGTGCAGTAATTACCGTGCGGTGATTACCGTGCGGTAATTACCGTGCAGTAATTACCGTGCAGTAATTACCGTGCGGTAATTACCGTGCAGTAATTACCGTGCAGTAATTACGGTGCAGTAATTACCGTGCAGCAATTACCATGCAGTAATAACGAGGGTTTTAATTACAACGCATTATCGATTCGGCAATGGTAACGATATTAGTGATATTTACAGTTTTATCGGACGATTAAAAATGATGAGTAACGGTAATGGTTACGGTAATGGTTACGGTAATAATTGCCGTACATTCATAGCTACGGCGGACGTCAATGGCCACGGTAACGGAAATTACCGTGCAGTAATTACCGTGCAGTAATTACCGTGCAGTAATTACCGTGCAGTAATTACCATGCAGTAATTACCGTGCAGTAATTACCGTGCAGTAATTACCGTGCAGTAATTACCGTGCAGTAATTACCGTGCAGTAATTACCGTGCAGTAATTACCATGCAGTAATTACCGTGCAGTAATTACCGTGCAGTAATTACCGTGCAGTAATTACCGTGCAGCAATTACCGTGCAGTAATTACCGTGCAGCAATTACCGTGCAGTAATTACCGTGCAGTAATTACCGTGCAGCAATTACCGTGCAGTAATTACCGTGCAGTAATTACCATGCAGTAATTACCGTGCAGTAATTACAATGCAGTAATTACCGTGCAGTAATTACCATGCAGTAATTACCGTGCAGTAATTACAATGCAGTAATTACAATGCAGTAATTACCATGCAGTAATTACCGTGCAGTAATTACAATGCAGTAATTACAATGCAGTAATTACCGTGCAGTAATTACCATGCAGTAATTACCGTGCAGTAATTACCGTGCAGTAATTACCGTGCAGTAATTACCGTGCAGTAATTACCATGCAGTAATTGACGTGCAGTAATTACAATGCAGTAATTACAATGCAGTAATTACCGTGCAGTAATTACCGTGCAGTAATTACCGTGCAGTAATTACCATGCAGTAATTACCGTGCAGTAATTACCGTGCAGTAATTACCGTGCAGTAATTACCGTGCAGTAATTACCATGCAGTAATTACCGTGCAGTAATTACCGTGCAGTAATTACCGTGCAGTAATTACCGTGCAGTAATTACCGTGCAGTAATTACCGGAAATTATCGCAGCAATAATAATAGTTACTGCTACAGTTACTATACATCCAGGATTCATTAGAGGTAACGGGAGAAAGTTACAGTAATGATTACTGCGCAATTAAAATTGATGTTAAAAGTGCAGTTACCGTACAGATAAAATTACCGCTGATCAGTCGAATTTACACAAAATTATTTAATATTTACACAAAAAAAAAATATACCTGTCGCATGCTGCATCGAATCATTGACGAGTACTCCACCACTAGATGTGTTCTGATTGATCAGATTTATCGTTGTCATATCTTTGCCAAACAAATACATCGCCAGAGGCTTTTCCCTGCACCATACGAATGAAAAAAAAAAAAATAAAACAAAAAATACTCAATTATAAAATAAAAATATATACACGTATATTTTGTCCAGATGGCAAGTGCGCAAAAAAAAAAAAAACGTCACTGGTCACGTTTTTTTTTTTCCAAGCTCCAGCCACTGGAAATTTTGGGCGAGAAAAACACGAACGTTGATTAGCTGTCAAATGCAAAGATTAGCCACAAAGATAACAATCAACAAACATGCGAGATTCGGGAAATGGCAATCGTTTGGGATAAAAAAAAAAAAAAAATCGCTAAGAAATTTCGCATGCGTGCAGCAACAATTCGGACCACTACGTCAGCGTGGAAATTGGTCGATAGTGCAGGAAATTATTGAGCAACGAAGATAAGTCGAGTTGGCGAAAGGACGGGGAATTTTTTTTTTTTTTATTAAAAAAGATTTGAAAAAATACAAATAAATGCAATTTTTTTAAATTTGACAAATCACTCAATTGTAAAGAAGGAAAAAAAATTTCTTAATTGAAAAAAAAAGTAGTTTTTGAAAAATAAAAAATTAATTTAAAAAATCTTTCATTAAAAAAAAAAACGGAAAAATGTATTAAGAGAAAAAATTAATAACATTATTTTTAAAAAATGAAAAAAAAATGAAAATTTTAATTTTTTTTTAATTGCAATTTTTAATTTTAATTTTTTTTTAAATTATTATAAACTATAATGTATTCACGAAAAATAAACATTATTTTGTATATTTAATAATCGCGTCAAAAAAAAAAAAAAAAAATTATTTTTATTCCACTCGGTACGATAATGGACTTTTTACGTACGCTTCGCGTGCCTAAAACCCCCATTTTCACACCGCGTACAATAAAAACTTCATACAATACTCGACGAAAAAAAAAAACTTTTTCTAGCCTCGTGTGATTTCAACACTCGTTAAAAAAACGTTTTTTTCGTCCTAGTATCATAAAAAAAATTAAAAATATTTTTATTCCTCTCGGTACGATAATGGACTTTTTACGTACGCTTCGCGTGCCTACACCCCCATTTCCATACCGCGTACAATAAAAACTTCATACAATACTCGACGAAAAAAAAAAACTTTTTCTAGCCTCGTGTGATTTCAACACTCGTTAAAAAAACGTTTTTTTCGTCCTAGTATCATAAAAAAAATTAAAAATATTTTTATTCCTCTCGGTACGATAATGGACTTTTTACGTACGCTTCGCGTGCCTACACCCCCATTTTCATACCGCGTACAATAAAAACTTCATACAATACTCGACGAAAAAAAAAAACTTTTTCTAGCCTCGTGTGATTTCAACACTCGTTAAAAAAAAAAGTTTTTTCGTCCTCGTGTAATTTCAACACTCGTTAAAAAAAAGTTTTTTTCGTCCTCGTATCATAATGTACTGTTTTACATATTTTTCCGAGCGCCAAAGTGGTTTAACGCCTCAAATAATCTTCTAATCTAGGAATACTGAAGCTAAAACGTGTGTACAGTAGAACCTCGAGACAGTTTCGCATTGGGCTAACTATAAGTTGTACAAAACGATCTACGAGCTCTTTTCCCCTACGAGATCTTTTCCCCCTCTCTCTAGACCCAACCAACAAAAGTAACACAAAACCCTCCACCGTTCTTTGCGTACAAGCTGTGTGGACAAAATGGCGGATCGGGCGATGCTCAAAATGGACGACCGTTGGACACTCAATCGAGTTTTCATCGTAAATAAATCATGATTAATTCTTTTACATTCTATTTTCTTTTTTAAACACCTTAATTTTTTTTTTTTTCTAACCTATTTCATCGGCCTTCTTCCAATTTTTTTTTTGTTTTTTTTTTTTCACCCCTCGTTGAGCTGGAAAAAAGGGCTGGGCGTGTATGTGCCGTAAATTATCTCCACTTACCGGCGTACTGCATTATCGTGTCGTTTGCGCAGACAGCACCGCTTCGAGTTTGATTTATAATCAAATCTTGAACTCCCTTATCCCTCGTAAATATGTACAAAGTGAGGGGGCACTCTCTACGTGTGAGAAACCGATCGATATATGCCTTTCTTTTTTTATCTTCTTTTTTTTTTTTTTTTTTTTTATCGCTGACAGTTTTTTTACGTGAATAATTTGAAAAAAAAAATGTGTGCACGAGAAAGTGAAAACGCGCCGAGTCGATTTTCTTTCTCGGGGACAATCGTACTGCTCGTTAATCAAGGATGCACTGTAGGTACAATCGTAGCCAAAAGTTTCGTTCGATGAATTTTTTTTTTTTTTTTTGTTTTTTTTTTGGTACTTCGCCATACGATTTTCTTTTGGTTTTTTTGTTTTGTTTTATTGGCCATGTAGAAATTGTTGAAAATTACGATTTTGAAAAATAATTTCGAAAATATGTCAAGGGGTAAATACATGTAATGACATGATAAAAACTTTTTTTTTTTTTTAACGTTAAATGTTAGAAGCTGAAGGACTATTTTGTTGCTCGGAAATGATTTAGTTTTCGTTTTTCTTTTTTTTTTTTCAAACTTTAAACACTTTTTTCTCGAAAATACATTTTTTGAGTTTGTGGGAAACGTGACGTGACAACGAGTTGACAGATCGTGCTAAAATTTTACACGCGCCTCAATAACAATATTAATTTCAATTTAGACCTATTTGTTTATGAAAAAGACTTCGAAAAAGTATTTTTTTTTATTGCAAAAAAGAAGGATAGTGTTGTGTAAAATGTCGATTCGTTTTTTGAAAGTGTCTCATTTTTTTAATTTTCAACTTTTTCAAAGTTTCTCAGGTTCATATTCGGCATTTGGATGTTAGAATGATAAAAAAAATTGGCTCTAATTTTTCCGATCGATATTAAACTCGTTGGATTGCACACAAACGGACAATCGCCGCGAAAAATCTTCCCGAATGACCACGCCAGCGCGCGTCGCCATTTTGCAATATTTTTTAATGAAAAAATTAATTTAAACACCTTAATTGTTTAATAAATTGTACCTAAAGTTTCATCAATGTAAAACGTTTTTTTTTCCTTTTTCAAAAAAAAATAATCAAAATTTACAACTTTTTTCGTCTTCTACGCGTATTTCGGAATATTGTAAAAGGATCGAACATTTTTTTTTTTTTTTAAGTATAAAAAGAATCGAAAAATAAAATTAAAATAAAATATTTCCCTCTCAACGAGTCCGATAAAATTTATATTCTCGTAATTGCAAATTATTTTTTTGGTTCATTGCATTTCATTCTTAATTGCAGTTCATTTTGAATAATTGCAGTTTCTTTTTTTTTTTTTTTTCTTACGTACGTTTTTTCAAAAAGTTTTTTTTCGGAATTTTTTGTATTTTTATTATTATCGAAAAATGATTTTTTATTTCATATTTTCGTGGATTTGCTAAGGACTTTCACGTTTTTATTTTTTTTTTTTTTTTTTTTTTACTACGATTTGCGTACGAAGAGCATCCTTGATGAAAAAAAAATCTTGACGTAAAATCGCAAAAAACGACAAAAACAAAGCGAGGCAAAAAAACAAAACAAAACAAAAAAAAACAAAAAAGTGCCATACATCAAAACGTGCACGAATTCGAACGCACCGATCACATTATTTTCTTCCCTCCGCGATCATTTACTTTTTTTTTTTCCACTTGCGATTAATGTTGAATATCGTTATTTCTCTTTTGCCATACAGGACGAAAAAAGAAAAAAAAAAAACAACCAAAAATCATGCTATTAGGATGTCCAGAATTGTGAGATGAGAAATTCGCTTTACGAGTCATGAACAATTAATTTTTAATAATTGATAAATCTTTTAATCATTAATATTAATCGTAATAATATTAATTAATATTTAATCGTAATAATATTAATTAATCGTAATAAATTAATCGTAGTAATAATATTACGATTAAATAATATTAATCGTAATCGTAATAATAATAATAATAATCGTAATTATTATTATTATTATTATTATTATTATTATTATTATATTATTATTGCCAATATTAGTCATCGCTAATGATATTACCGTGAATTTTTGACAGTTTCTTTTACGAGCAAAAAAATCTTCCTTTTCGATAATAATTATCGTCAATTATTTTAGCGGCATTTTTCATTAAAAAATAAAAAAAATAAAAAATAAAAAATAAACAGCGAATGGACGAAAGCAAATTGATTTTTGCTATTTATTTGTAAATTTCTTATTTAAATTAAAATTCTTATTGAAATAAAAATAAAATTTAAATTAAATTTCTTATTTAAATTTAAATCAAATTTCTTATTTAAATTTAAATCAAATTTCTTATTTAAATTTCAATTAAATTTCTTATTTAAATAAAAATCAAATTTCTTATTTAAATTTCAATTAAATTTCTTATTTAAATTTCAATTAAATGGACGAATGGACGAAAGCAAATTGATTTTTGCTATTTATTTGTAAATTTCTTATTTAAATTAAAATTCTTATTGAAATAAAAATAAAATTTAAATTAAATTTCTTATTTAAATTTAAATCAAATTTCTTATTTAAATTTCAATTAAATTTCTTATTTAAATTGCAATTCAATTTCTTATTTAATTTAAATTTCTTATTTTTTTGCAATTTATTTTTTTAATTTCTCCAACATGTTATTCGTTGCAATTACTTCGAATATTTTTTATGTTTTTTTTCTACTATCAAAATAATATTCTCAGCTATAGCAAGTGGAAAAGTTTCTTTCGACAATATTTTTAATTTTACAGTACATCGGAATTTCACATTTTACTTTATTCGTCCATTCGCTGCTCCGCGTTTATCCGAGCACACTTGAAAAAAAAAATCGATAAAAAAAAAAAAATACAAAAAGCGATAATCAACGGGATAATGAAAGTCAATCGTCGATTAAAAAATAAAATAAAATAAAAAAATAAAAAATCACAATGTCGCTTCTCTTACCGCTCGTTGATGAATTTAATCGCGTCGTAGGCATTGTCGATCGTCATAATTGGCAAAATCGGGCCAAATATTTCGTCCTTCATAATGGGATCGGTGGATTTGACGTCGATGAGAATTGTTGGCGATATATATTTTTCTCTTGCGTCGGTGTCGCCGCCGATCGCGACTTTGCCATTTCCGGTCAGATAATCGACCAAACGACTTCACAGAGGAGGTTCGAGAAAATATAAAACAAAAAAAAAAATTTATTTTATTTTCCAACAGTTTCGAAAGTAAAGAAAGTTGGAAAAAAAAATAATAATGAAAAAGGATCGAAAAAAAAAAAATGTAAAAATCAAAAAAAGGATTGAAAAAAAAAAATGAAAATAAAATAAAAGCAAAATAAATCTTTTTTTAATAAAAGAAAAGTAACGAATTTTTTTTTTTTTTTTTTTTTTCATAAAAAAAAGTAACAATTTTTTTTTTCATAAATAGAACTAATAAAAAAATGGATCGAAAAAAATAGAGAATTAAAAAAGTATTAAAAAAAAATAAAAAAAAGGATCGAAAAAAAAAATAGAGAATTAAAAAAGTATAAAAAAAAAAATAAAAAAAGGATCGAAAAAAAAAATATCCTATTTTCGTAAAGGGAAAAAAAGGATCGAAAAAAAAAATAAGAAAATAAAAAAAGGCTCGGAAAAAAATGAAAAAAATATAAAAAGGATCGAAAAATAAAATTTAAAAAAAAAAAAAAAAGTATCGACAAAAAATATCCTATTTTCTTTATTCTTCAAAAATAAAAAAAGGCTCGGAAAAAATGAAAAAAAAATATAGAAAAGGATCGAAAAATGAAATTAAAAAAAAAAAAAGTAGGAAAAAAAGGAAAGGAAAGGTAAGAGGAAAAAAAGCAAATGTTGGCCCGATTTGTTTAGCGACTTACTTGAAATGATTTGTCGTAACGATACGGCAAAGATCGGCGCTACCTTTTGGATTATCCCCGTACCACTCTCTTATTATTTTTTCCGCATGCTCGATGAATTTTGATTGAACTTCGGGCGTGCACATTACGTAATCCGGTGCTATGCACGTTTGGCCGACATTTATAAATTTGCCCCAAAGTACGCGTTTCGTTGTCAATGCTATGTCCGCTGTGCTGTCTATGTAAACGGGACTGGAAAAATTATTTAAAATAAACATTATTATCATCGTCTATTGTTACTAATAATAATAATCGTAATTATTACTTGTACCGTCAATTTCATTGTTTTTTTTTTTTCGTACTTCGAATTTTGATACTGTCAATCTGATTGTTCGTGTTGGTACTGTCAATTTTGATACTGTCAATTTTATTGTTCTTGGGTACTGTCAATTTTCGTACTGTCAATTTTATTGTTTTTGGGTACTGTCAATTTTGGTACTGTCAATTTTATTGTTTTCTGGTACTGTCAATTTTATCGCTTTTTAGCAATGTCAATTTTGGTACTGTGAATTTTATTGTTTTTTTTTTTGGTACTGTGAATTTTATTGTTTTTTTTTTTTTGGTACTGTGAATTTTATTGTTTTTTTTTTTTTTGGTACTGTGAATTTTATTGTTTTTTTGGTACTGCCAATTTTATTGCGGTTTGGTGCTGTCAATTTCATTGCTTTTTAGTACTGTCAATTTTGGTACTGTCAATTTTATTGCTTTTTAGCACTGTCAATTTTGATACTGTCAATTTTATTGTTTTTTTTGGTACTGTCAATTTTTTTTTTCAGTTCTGTCAATTTTGGTACTATCAATTTTATTGTTTTTTGATACTGTCAATTTTATTGTTCTTGGGTACTGTGAATTTTCGTACTGTCAATTTTATTGTTTTTGGGTACTGTCAATTTTGGTACTGTCAATTTTATTGTTTTCTGGTACTGTCAATTTTATCGCTTTTTAGCACTGTCAATTTTGGTACTGTGAATTTTATTGTTTTTTTTTTGGTACTGTCAATTTTATTGTTTTTTTTTTTTTGGTACTGTCAATTTTATTGTTTTTGGGTACTGTCAATTTTGGTACTGTCAATTTTATTGTTTTCTGGCACTGTCAATTTTATCGCTTTTTAGCACTGTCAATTTTGGTACGGTGAATTTTATTGTTTTTTTTTTTTTGGTACTGTGAATTTTATTGTTTTTTGGTACTGCCAATTTTATTGCGGTTTAGTGCTGTCAATTGCATTGCTTTTTAGTACTGTCAATTTTGGTACTGTCAATTTTATTGCTTTTTAGTACTGTCAATTTTGATACTGTCAATTTTATTGTTTTTTTCGTACTGTCAATTTTTTTTTCTTCGGTTCTGTCAATTTTGGTACTATCAATTTTATTGCTTTTTGGTACTGTCAATTTTATTGCTTTTTGGTACTGTCAATTTTATTGTTTTTCTGTACTGTCAATTTTGTTGTTTTTCCGTACTGTCAATTTTATTGTTTTTATAATAATAATAATAATAATAATAATAATTCTTATTACGACTGTTATGAATATTTTATTGTTAATAGCTTCTATGATTATTATTGTTTGTTTGGGTTTGCCTATATGTACGAAGCTGCAAAAATTTTTCTCTTTATTAACATTATTCTTTCTAATTGTTGTCATTGTCGATGGACAAAGATTGACGTGTAAAAATAATTCAACGTTCAATAATATTGATGCGCCCTACCTTTTTCCACCCAATTCGAGGGTCACGGGTGTCAAAAATTTATTGGCAGCATCGCGAACGATTTTACCGACTGTCGTGGATCCCGTATAAAATATGTAGTCGAATCTTTGCTTCAAGATTTCCGTTGTTTCGGCCACTCCGCCGGGGACCACGTGATAACATTCCTACAGCCGGGAAACGTCGTTTTTGTTAGCAAGATCAATTTATGAGCATTTTCTTGTTTTTTATTTTTCAAATGTTGATGGATTTTTTTGTATTTTTTCCCTTTCCGGTTTTGAGGATTTTTTTTTTTTGTATTTTACTTCTTCAATTTTCAAGGATTTTTTTTGCAAATTTTCAAGGTTTTGTTGTATTTTTTTTTTCAATGTTAAAGGATTTTTTGTATTTTTTTTTTCTACAATTTTTTAGGATTGTTTGTATTTTATTAGATTTTTGACGATCTGTTTTTCTTCAGTTTTTAAGGTTTTATGTGTCTTTTTTCTTAATATTCAAACGTTTTTTTTTTTTTCAATATTCAAGCATTTTTTGTATTTTTTTTACTTTTTTATATTCAAGCATTTCTTTGTTTTTTTTTTTTTATATTCAAGAATTATTTTAAATATTCGAGCATTTTTTTGTATTTTTTAAAAATATTTAAGCATTTTTTTGTATTGTTTTTTTAAATATTCAATCATTTTTTTATAATTTTTAAATATTCAAGCAGTTTTTTGTATTTTTTTTTAATATTCAGGCATTTATTCATTTTTTTAAATATTCAACCATTTTTCTGTATTTTGTTTTTTTTAATATTCAAGCATTTTTTGTATTTTTTTTAATTTTCAAACATTTTTTTTTTTTTTTTTATTATTCAAGCATTTTTTTGTATTTTTTTTAAATATTTAAGCATTTTTTTGTATTTTTTTTTTAATATTCAAGCATTTTTTGTATTTTTTTTTAAATATTCAAGCATTTTTTCATTTTTTTTTAAATATTCAACCACTTTTTGTATTTTGTTTTTTTTTATTATTCTAGCATTTTTTGTATTTTTTTTTAAATTTTCAAACATTTTTTTGTATTTATTTTTAATATTTAAGCATTTTTTTTAAATAATTAAGAATTTTTTTATAATTTTTTAGAAAATATTCAAGCATTTTTTCATTTTTTTTTATACTCTAGTATTTTTTTTTAATTCAACCATTTTTTTTTTGTATTTTGTTTGTTTCAAATAGTCAAGGATTTTTTTTTTTTTTTTTTTTTTTTTTCCCTCGAAGTAATGATACTCACAGTGTCCAAGTATTGAGGTATGAGGCGAGTGAGCAGGGCCGAGGTCGCTGCCGAAACCTCAGACGGTTTAAGTATGACGCAATTACCGGCGGCGATAGCGCCCACGAGAGGCACCATACACAACTGAAGCGGATAATTCCATGCGCCAATAACGAGCACCACACCGTAAGGATCCTTGTGAATTTCCACGCTATCGAGAATATTTATCAAGTCCTTCGACGGCTGACGAAGAGAGAAGCAAAAAAAAAGAAAAAAAAAGAAAAAAAAAGAAAAAAAAAGAAAGAACAAGTTAAAACTTTGCTTCAAACTCAAGTGCAACCTTGATTTAAAATTCAGACGTCAAGCTTCACGTAATAGTGCGCTGCGAAAGTTGAGATCGTGCTATAATTGAGGTCCAAGTCGAGAAGGTTAGCGTGAAAAACAGTCGTTTAAAAAGAGGTTAAAAAGAGTTTCAAAAGAGGTTAAAAAGAGGTTAAAAAGAGGTTAAAAAGAGGTTAAAAAGAGGTTAAAAAGAGGTTAAAAAGAGTTTAAAAAGAGGTTAAAAAGAGGTTAAAAAGAGTTTAAAAAGAGGTTAAAAAGAGGTTAAAAAGAGTTTAAAAAGAGTTACAAAAGATTTACAAAACAGTTTGAAAAAGAGTTGGAAAGATTTAAAAACGAGTTACAAAAGAGTTTGAAAAAGAGTTGGAAAGATTTAAAAACGAGTTACAAAACAATTTAAAAAAAGAGTTGAAAAAGATTTAAAAACGAGTTACAAAACAGTTTAAAAAAGAGTTGAAAAAGATTTTTAAAATAGTGAAAAAAAAGTTTAAAAAAAAAAGAAAAGCGTTAAAAAAGAGTTCAAAGAGAGTTACAGAAGAGTTCAAAAAGATTTTAAAAGGAGTTTAAAAACAGTTTAAGACGGTCTAAAAGAGAGTTGAAAAAGAGTTTAAAAAAGAGGTTAAAAAAGTTTTTAAAGTGTTTAAATAAATCAATAAAAAAAAAACACTAACAAGTGATTAGGAAAATGATTGAGCACTAAGAAAGAATAAAAATCAATCGTCCTTGTAAACCGACAGGCTCGGTTGTCCCATCGAAGTGGTTTTTTTTTTTTTTTTTTTTTTCCCCGACGTCAGTATCAATTAAGCCTTTAATGAATACCTTCTCCGTGGCCGACCACTTCTTGATGTGCATCAACATATATTTTATGTCGTTCACGCAGTAGTCTATCTCCAGCACAGTCGACTCGAATTTGCACTGTAAATTTATTTAAAAAAAAAAAAAAAATGTTAACTTATTAATTTACTTTATTCGTCTGCAAAAGTTTGTTTGGGTTTGTTTGGACTTTTTTGGGTTTGTTTGGGTTTGTTTGCTTGGGTTAGTTTGGGTTTGTTTGGGTTCGCTTGGATTCGTTAAATTTATTTAATAAAAAAAATGTTAACTTATTAATTTATTTCATTCGTCTGCAAAAGTTTGTTTGGGTTTGTTTGGGTTTGTTTGGACTTTTTTGGGTTTGTTTGGGTTTGTTTGTTTGGGTTCGTTTGGGTTTGTGTGGGTTTGTTTGGGTTCGCTTGGATTCGTTTGGGTTTGTTTGTTTGGGTTGTCAATTAATTTTATTCGTCTGCAAAAGTTTGTTTGGGTTTGTTTGGGTTTGTTTGGGTTTGCTTGGGTTTGTTTGGGTTCGCTTGGATTCGTTTGGGTTTGTTTGTTTGGGTTGTCAATTAATTTTATTCGTCTGCAAAAGTTTGAGCAAAAAAAAAACAAAGTTGCGGCTAATTCGAAAAATTTCGGAGGGCCGAAAAAAAAAAAAAAAAAAACCAAATTCGTAAAAACGAACCCGTCGCAGATCCGTATTGAGCGCCGAGTACATTTCGCTCGAGTTGTCCTCGAGCATTTTTTGCAACGCTTTCATTTGTTTTATGCGAAACTCCAGAGGCCGCGTTTTGCCGGTGAAAAAAGCGTCCCTCGTTTTTTGAACGAGCTGCAAATAAAAGAGAGAAAAAAAAAATTATTTCATTATTATTATTTTGATAATTTTATTATTATTATTATTATTTTTAATGATTATTTAATTATTATTTTTAATTATTATTATTTATTACGTTTTAATTTTTTTTTTCAATAATTATTTTGTAAAATAAATAATTATATTAATAAAAATATTAATTAAAAAAAAAAAAACAGAATTGTGTCAATGAAACATTTAAAAAATAATATAATATTATTTATTACTTTTTTTAACAACAATAGTAGCAAAAAAATTTCTGTTATTTTTACTATTATTATTATTATTATTATTATTGTTTCTTTTTATGGCAATTTATTGTAATTTGGCGCAAATAATTTATATTATTAATTGTTAACAATTTTAATATTATTGCCATTGTTATTAATTTAATCGCTATACGTTCTAGAATTATCGATTGATTGAATTAATTGTTAAATTATTTTATTCCACTCGGTACAATAATGAACGTTTTACGCACGCGAAGCGTCCGTAAAAACCTCATTTTTACACCACGTACAATAAAATTTCGTGTAGAACTCGACGAAAAAAAAAAACTTTTTTTTTTAGCCTCGTGTGATCGCAAGACTCGTTAAAAAAAAGTTTTTTTCGTCCTCGTGTCGTAATGTGTTATCGTGTAAAACTTCAATTGCGATAAACTTACGTCCGCATAATTCGTCATCGTTAATTTCCCGTTCATTTGGACTGAAACAAACGAAATAATATTTTTTATAAATATTGAAAAAAAAAAAAAGAAAGCACGAAAAAAAAAAGCACAAATAAAAGTGTATACGTTTCACTGAACGGTACAAAAATTGATTGCTTCGTTTACGTGTGTTGCTGATAACGCCACCGCATTGGGGTAGATAAGAGTTTTTTTTTTTTTTTTATCGTCTTGTACACAACTTTGTAATCGTATCGAGGCGCCGGCTGTGAATATTCGTCGAGAAATCAGCTACAATTATTGGCATAAAAAAAACGTGATCGATACGTATTTAATTGATTTATTTTTCGAATTGATTATTAACATTGATAATACAAACGAGAAAAAAAAAAAAAATTAGCGTTCAGAAGGCTTTTGCCTGCGTGGATTAATTTAAAAAATAAAAAAATATTATCGTAACATTTTCATATTTTTTTTTTTTATATCGTAATTGTGGCTTTTTTCGTCAGATTTTTTGTCGTCAGATAATAGAGGCAATAAATAATAGAGATAATAGATAATGGCGACAGTAGATAATAGAGATAGTAGATAATAGATAATAGAGATAGTAGATAATAGAGATAATAAATAATAGAAATAATAGATAATGGCGATAGTAGATAATAGAGGTGCGAGATAATAGATAATAGAGGTGCGAGATAACAGATAATAGAGATAGTAGATAATAGAGGTAAAAGACAATAGAGCTATTAGATAATGGAGATAATAGATAATAGAGATAGTAGTTAATAAAGATAATAGATAATAGAGATAGTAGATTATAGAGCTAATAGGTAATAGAGATAATAGATAATGGAGATAGTAGATAATAGAGATAATAGATAATAGAGATAGTAGATAATAGAGATAATTGATCATAGAGATAGTAGATAATAGAGATAGTAGATAGTAGAGATAGTAGATAATAGAGATAATAGATAATAGAGATAGTAGATAATAGAGCTAATAGATAATAGAGATAATAGATAATAGAGATAGTAGTTAATAAAGATAATAGATCATAGAGATAGTAGATAATAGAGATAATAGATAATAGAGATAGTAGATAATAGATAGTAGAGATAGTAGATAATAGAGCTAATAGATAATAGAGATAATAGATAATAGAGATAGTAGAAAATAGAGATAATTGATCATAGAGATAGTAGATAATAGAGATAGTAGATAGTAGAGATAATAGATAATAGAGATAATAGATAATAGAGATAGTAGATAATAGAGCTAATAGATAATAGAGATAATAGATAATCGAGATAGTAGAAAATCGAGATAATAGATAATAGAGATAGTAGATAATAGAGATAATTGATCATAGAGATAGTAGATAATAGAGATAGTAGAGATAATAGATAATAGAGATAATAGATCATCGAGATAGTAGATAATAGAGATGAGTGATAATAGAGCTAATAGATAATAGAGATAATAGATAATAGAGGTAATGGATGATAGAGATAATAGATAATAGAGATATTAGATAATAGAGGTGAGAGGTAATATAGCTAATAGATAATAGAGATAATAGATAATCGAGATAACAGATAATAGAGGTAATAGATAATAGATAATGGAGATAGTAGATAATGGAGGTAATAGATAATAGATAATGGAGGTAATAGATAATAGATAATGGAGATAGTAGATAATAGAGGTAATAGATAATAGACTTAATAGATAATAAATAATAATACATAAAACTAATAATAGAAATAATATTCATCAAAATTTGAGAACGCACAATAATTACCGCGTGCAATTTTTCCTATTGCAATGAAAATGAGAGCATTTTTTTTCGGCAAGTGCTACCGTAAAAATACGAATTGCACCAATCGTGCTAAAATTGTACACACAACTTCATTGTCGATTTCGGATATTCATTCGAAAAGTGTAAACCAAAAATGTGAAGAAAAACAAAAAAAAAAAAACAAAAAAACAAACATTATCGTGCACAAAATATTGCGCAAAAAAGTCAACGACGGGGAGCGCCAATCGTTTGTTGATCGTAAAATTTATATCGTGCTCGAAGATAAAGTGAAAAAAAGTGAAAAAAAAAAAAAAGAAACAAGAAATACTCGTACCGGAGTATTCAAGGTGAACAAATGCGTAATTACGGAATATGATATGTCTCGCGCAACAGAAAAAAAAAAACAAATAAATATATATACTTGACCGATAGTCATGTGAGTTGCACGCCATCGCAATGCTGCGTTCATAAGTGACACTCGAGTCTATTTATATTATTACAAAGTTCTTCTTTTATCTCGTGGCAAAAGCGACATAAACGCGCCGCGCCATTTCACGACGAGCCAATGCGCAGCTGATAACATTATTGCGCGCTCGAGAAAAGATTTGGTGACTGATTTTCATAAATTTTTCTTCAAATTTTTCCATCGAGTTTCAATTTTTTTCATTTTTTTTTTCTTCCATTTATTCCGATTCGGAAAGAATTTTATGTCCATTTGTCAAATTAATTTTGTACTCGGAAAAAATAGATAGAAAAATGTACTTTTATTGTACTCGGTACGATAATGAACGTTTTACGGACGCTTCGCGAGCGTTAAAAACCCATTTTTACACCGCGTAAAATAAAAAAAAATTCGTACAATAGTCGACAAAAAGAAAAAAACTTTTTTTTATCTCGATTGCAACACTCGCCTTCTGCTCGTGCTCTCTAAAAATGTTTTTTTTTCGTCCTCGTCTCATAATGTACTTTTTTTCACGCGTATATAAATTATATAAAATAATTTTCAAATTTTAAAATAAATTTATAAATGTATAAAAATATATATGAAAAATACATTTATGATTGTATAAAATAATTTTGCATTTTTGTTAATACAGTTTTGTGAACAAATTTGAAAAAAAAAAAAAATGAGTAAGAAAATTTCAAACTGATAGCATCAAATTTATACCACATATTTATAATTGAAAAATAAAAAATAAAAAAAGAATTCATTACATACCAAATATGAAGAATTTTTGAAAATTTTCGAAAAAAATATTTGTGAACCCAAACAAACCCAAACCGACCCAAAAATCGCAATTAACGAGGTCGGAATATTCGTGAAAAAGTCTCGAAGTTTGACGAGCAATTGTGAATGCATTCACGAGATTGTCCACCGCGGAAAAAAATTTGCCTCATCTTCGACAACAACAAAAAAAAAAGCAAAACGTCATCCGCGACTTTCGAAAAAATTTTTTTCGAAGCTTGCCAAATCGCCTGAGATCCAAAGTGCGATTCGAAATTATGTCGCATTTACCGGCCGAAAGGAAAAAAATCCTAGGGACTCAATCGCGAGAGAAATGGTGGAAGGCTGGTCGAACGATGCTGAGCGAGGATATTTCGAATCCGAATATATTTCGGTGACATCCAGCGGGTATCGGGACGAGATGGGTAAAATATTGAAGAGAAGGAAAAAAGCTACAGGATTATGATGACGGAAAGTCAGATATGCTCGCCAGTCCCGGGAAAATAGACAAAAATGGCGGTTTATATTTCGTGTTTCCAATATTTTCGAGAATATTTCATAAACTATGCGTCCTACGAAAAAAATTCTTCTAAACATTATTGTTTACAATAATATAAAGAATCTTTTTTGTTACAAACTTTTTTCGATACTGTCAATATTTCACGAGTTATCGTGAAAATAAAAATATTCGTAAAATTTTATGAAAAAAAAAAAAACGCTGTAATTACGTAGCAAAGACTGTGTATTGGGCCTAATAGAAATACTACGTATAAAAAGTGTGCGTCTTCTGCCTCGTGTCCAAAAGAATTCGACGAAAAATTACAATATCAACATTTGCCACCGTATATCTCACAAAATATCGATTTTACGAAAAAAAAGTTTCCAACAAAAATTATTCGCAACAATTCAACGAACAATATTTGTAATAACTATTATTACGATTAAACGTCTCGGTAATGAGGTATACGTGAAAGAAAATTATTTTCATTTACTTCGATATAACTCGCTTAATATTCATTTTACACGTAAAACATCCGAAACGAAAAAAATCAAGAATCTTATTTTCTCCATAAACGATATCAATGATTTTTTTCCTACGATCAGCCGTTCCCGTGATACAACCGCAAACGCAAATTCCAAGATTGCCTCGTAAAACACACCCACGCCACCCGCAAGAATTTTCTTTTCATACGTTTTGAGGGTTATAAAAGTTACTCGCGAATATTTTTCTCGCGGAAAAAGAAGAAAAAAAAAGGTTTTACGCGTACGTGTTATGTGTGCCACGACGCCGAGGATAACGAAAGTGTTTTGAAAAAGAAAGTTAAAGGCTGTGCGACGTAATGTCTATATTTCCTGGCTAAGAGGGGGGGGGGGAGAGGAGGGGGAGGGCGCTGTCAGACAACGTGCATTTGACAGCAGTGAAAGTTAATTCTTGCGCGCGCACACACACGCGCAGGAATTTTCTCTCGAGAATCGATAAGACCGTCCGCACGAAAAAGCCTTCCGAGATAGTTCGATTTTTCGCCACTAATTCGCGATTGCGCTATTTTACGTTGAAAACAAAAAAAAAAAAAAAAAAATAAAAACTATTATTTCAATAATAATTGGTTGAAAGCCGGAAGTTTCGATTGGGAGCAAAATTACGATATAATCGAGGAGCGGCGAGGGGGGGGGGGGGGGGGGGGGGGGGGAGGAAGAAACAAGTCTTACCGCTCGTGCTGTCACAATAGCAGCACCGACCGCTGGCAACTTAGACACGAAACTGAACCAAAAGCATCGACGATATCGCGCACCCCACCCCGCCCCACTCACTCTCTCGCTCTTTCTCTCTCTCTGGTAGACTCTATTTTTCTTTGCACTGTACTAACGAACCCGATGTTTTTGTCATTTTTTATCTCGGTATTATCGAGTTTTTTTTTATCTTAAAATTTTTTTTTTTTTCAGCCGTCTGGAAGTTCCAAAGTTCGACGGAGCAAAACGCGACGAGGAGATCGCTCTGGCTGCGGGAGTCTGAGTGCCTCGCCTATGTACATAATTCTTCGATGCATATTATATATATGTATATATATATATATATATATATATATATATATATATATATATATATATATATATATATATATATATATCGACATGCGGTTTACGTAACGCATTTACCAACCGATAGGAGCTCGGTAGTTCGTGCACAGAGGGCAGCACTTGGCAGGGTTGTGTCTTTATCGCAGCTGAGAAATTTACTGTATCGACTGTACTTTTGTCATGAGATAAATGCGACAATACGATTATTGAGATTTTTGGAACAGATTTTCGATCGGATGATTGTTAAAAAAATTGTCGAGGTTGGGGGGGGGGGGGGTGGGTGGGTTAGATGTGATTTTGTTTTTATCTATAAATAATTGTAGATAATAAATTTAGATGATAGATTTAGATTTAGAATTATAGATAATAGATAAAATGATAGATAATAATTATCTATAAATATTTATAATATTCTATAAATGTTTATAATATTCTACAAATATTCATAAGTAATCATATAATTATGACAAATATTTATAAAATTATAGATAATAATTATCTATAAATATTCAGAAATAACTTTTGTTAACAATAAATAATTAGAGATAATAACTTTTGTTATCTACAAATATTTATAGATAATAACTTTTGTTATCTATAAATAATGATAGATATTAAATTTAGATTATAGATTTAGATTTAGAATGATAGATAATGAAAAAAATTATCGCTAATAATTATCTATAAATATTTATAATTATAACGAATATTCATAAAATTATAGATAATAATTATCTATAAATATTCATAATTATCTATTCACATTTATAAATATTCATATAATTATGAGAAATATTCAGAAATAACTTTTGTTATCTATAAATAATTATAGATAATAAATTTAGATTATAGATTTAGATTTAGAATGATAGACAATGAAAAAAATTATCGCTAATAATTATCTATAAATATTCATAATATTTTATAAATATTTATAATTATAATGAATATTCATAAAATTATAGATAATAATTATCTATAAATATTCATAAATAACTTTTGTTATCTATAAATAATTATAGATAATAACTTTAGATTTAGAATGATAGATAATGAAAAAAATTATCGCTAATAATTATCTATAAATATTCATAATATTTTATAAATATTTATAATTATAACGAATATTCATAAAATTATAGATAATAATTATCTATAAATATTCATAATTATCTATTCACATTTATAAATATTCATATAATTATGAGAAATATTCAGAAATAACTTTTGTTATCTATAAATAATTATAGATAATAAATTTAGATTATAGATTTAGATTTAGAATGATAGATAATGAAAAAAATTATCGCTAATAATTATCTATAGATATTCATAATATTTTATAAATATTTATAATTATAACGAATATTCATAAAATTATAGATAATAATTATCTATAAATATTCATAAATAACTTTTGTTATCTATAAATAATTATAGATAATAACTTTAGATTTAGAATTATAGATAATGAAAATATTATCGCTAATAATTATCTATAGATATTCATAATATTTTATAAATATTTATAATTATAACGAATATTCATAAAATTATAGATAATAATTATCTATAAATATTCATAATTATCTATTCACATTTATAAATATTCATATAATTATGAGAAATATTCAGAAATAACTTTTGTTATCGATAAATAATTATAGATAATAAATTTAGATTATAGATTTAGATTTAGAATGATAGACAATGAAAAAAATTATCGCTAATAATTATCTATAGATATTCATAATATTTTATAAATATTTATAATTATAACGAATATTCATAAAATTATAGATAATAATTATCTATAAATATTCATAAATAACTTTTGTTATCTATAAATAATTATAGATAATAACTTTAGATTTAGAATTATAGATAATGAAAATATTATCGCTAATAATTATCTATAGATATTCATAATATTTTATAAATATTTATAATTATAACGAATATTCATAAAATTATAGATAATAATTATCTATAAATATTCATAATTATCTATTCACATTTATAAATATTCATATAATTATGAGAAATATTCAGAAATAACTTTTGTTATCGATAAATAATTATAGATAATAAATTTAGATTATAGATTTAGATTTAGAATGATAGACAATGAAAAAAATTATCGCTAATAATTATCTATAGATATTCATAATATTTTATAAATATTTATAATTATAACGAATATTCATAAAATTATAGATAATAATTATCTATAAATATTCATAAATAACTTTTGTTATCTATAAATAATTATAGATAATAACTTTAGATTTAGAATTATAGATAATGAAAATATTATCGCTAATAATTATCTATAGATATTCATAATTATTTTATAAATATTTATAATTATAACGAATATTCATAAAATTATAGATAATAATTATCTATAAATATTCATAATTATCTATTCACATTTATAAATATTCATATAATTATGAGAAATATTCAGAAATAACTTTTGTTATCGATAAATAATTATAGATAATAAATTTAGATTATAGATTTAGATTTAGAATGATAGACAATGAAAAAAATTATCGCTAATAATTATCTATAGATATTCATAATATTTTATAAATATTTATAATTATAACGAATATTCATAAAATTATAGATAATAATTATCTATAAATATTCATAAATAACTTTTGTTATCTATAAATAATTATAGATAATAACTTTAGATTTAGAATTATAGATAATGAAAATATTATCGCTAATAATTATCTATAGATATTCATAATATTTTATAAATATTTATAATTATAACGAATATTCATAAAATTATAGATAATAATTATCTATAAATATTCATAATTATCTATTCACATTTATAAATATTCATATAATTATGAGAAATATTCAGAAATAACTTTTGTTATCGATAAATAATTATAGATAATAAATTTAGATTATAGATTTAGATTTAGAATGATAGACAATGAAAAAAATTATCGCTAATAATTATCTATAGATATTCATAATATTTTATAAATATTTATAATTATAACGAATATTCATAAAATTATAGATAATAATTATCTATAAATATTCATAAATAACTTTTGTTATCTATAAATAATTATAGATAATAACTTTAGATTTAGAATTATAGATAATGAAAATATTATCGCTAATAATTATCTATAGATATTCATAATTATCTATTCACATTTATAAATATTCATATAATTATGAGAAATATTCAGAAATAACTTTTGTTATCTGTAAATAATTATAGATAATAAATTTAGAATGATAGATAATGAAAAACATGATCGATAATAATTATCTATAAATATTCATAATATTTTATAAACATTTATAATTATAACAAATATTCATAAATAACTTTTGTTATCTATAAATAATTATAAATAATAACTTTAGATTATAGATTTAGATTTAGAATGATACATAATGAAAATATTATCGCTAATAATTATCTATAGATATTCATAATATTTTATAAATATTTATAATTATAACGAATATTCATAAAATTATAGATAATAATTATCTATAAATATTCATAATTATCTATTCACATTTATAAATATTCATATAATTATGAGAAATATTCAGAAATAACTTTTGTTATCTATAAATAATGATAGATAATAAATTTAGATTTAGAATGATAGATAATGAAAAAAATTATCGCTAATAATTATCTATAGATATTCATAATATTCTATAAATATTTATAATTATAACGAATATTCATAAAATGATAGATAATAATTATCTATAAATATTCATAATTATCTATTCACATTCATAAATATTTATATAATTATCAGAAATATTCAGAAATAACTTTTGTTATCTATAAATAATTATAGATAATAAATTTAGATTATAGATTTAGATTTAGAATGATAGATAATGAAAAAAATTATCGATAATAATTATCTATAAATATTGATAATATTCTATAAATATTTATAATTATCTATTCACAATCATAAATATTCATATAATTATCACAAATATTCATCAAGTTATAGATAATAATTATCTATAAATATTCAGCAATAACTTTTGTTAACTATAAATAATTATAGATAATAACTTTTGTTATCTACAAATATTTATAGATAATAACTTTTGTTATCTATAAATAATTATAGATAACTTTTGTTATCTATTAATAATTATAGATAACTCTTGTTATCCTAAAAATAATAATAGATAATAAATTTAGATTATAGATTTAGATTTAGAATTATAGATAAATCTATAAAAGTTATCTATAAATAAAAAGTTATCTATAGATAACTTTTGTTATCCAAAAATAATGATAGATAATAAATTTAGATTATAGATTTAGATTTAGAATTATACATAATTAACAAAATTATAGATAAAAATTATCTATAAATATTCATAATTATCATTAAAAAAAAAAAAAAAAACAAAAAAAAAATATAAGAAAATAACAAAAAGTATTTGTGTACCGTCGGTATTGCGATAAGCGTTGTGGGTTGGCTCGACTTGAATTTTGATGGCGTCACCCGTCTTTTTTCCCGCGTTTTTCGGCCACCCATTATTATCGTATGAATCATTGAAAACCGCGATTATTTCACTCTCCGACATTTTCACTTTTCTTCCACGTCGTTTAGCGCGATGTTTTCTTTTATTTTTATTTTTTTATTTTTATTTTTTTTTCCAAAATATCTCTTATCTCCTCGCGTCAAACAAACCCAAGCACTAAACTGCGAAGAAAAAAAATAAAATAAAATAAAAAATGTCAGCAATTGCAAAATTTCCAAAAAACGCGAATGAATTTTTACAAATTTCAAATTTAATTCCGAAAGAAAAAAAAAAAAAGATAATCGTTACCGCAAAAAGAAACGAAAAATGTCAAATAAATTTGCGCAAAAAAAAAAAAAAATACATAGAAATCGAGAAAGAAAAAAAAAAAAAAAAGAACGACGCTTTTGATAATTAAAAAGAGAAAAATGTGCAATAATAAAAAAAAGTAAACGAATGAAATGAAAAAAAATAAATAATCGCCAAAAAGAAAAAAAAAAAAAACAACCAACGACAGCAGAAAAATAAAACGAGTTGCAAATGGAAGAAAAAAAAAAAAAAAACCAAAGATAATGCAAATTATAGCTGAAAAAAAAAATCGCAAAAAAAAAAAAAAAACAACACTCGTACGGAAAAAATAAAAGAATGCAAATTGCGAAAAAAAAAAAAACAAAAAACAAAAGTATTTCGAACAATAAAGACAAAAATATACGATGCAGCGAGAAATGACACTCGAGGGGGGGGGGGGCGGAGGGAGGAAAAAAAGACGAAAAAAAAAAAACCGCAAAAAGGACCACTCTCGAGCTCTTATTGCGTGTGTCCGCGATCGTCGAAGGACGGCAAACGAATGTTTTACGGCGAGTCGACTGATAGGAAGAAGCTTAACGCTTCGCCCGTCGGCTCCGGAAAAAGAAGAAGAAGAAAAAAAAAGGGAAAAGAAAAGAAAAAAAAAAAAAAAAATTACAATTGATCGTCTTGCCAAATAGGCACCCTTTGCGTAAATGGAGAAAAGCTTCGCGAGCGCGCTCCACTTCCCTCGGTATATATTGCGCGTGCATTTTTTATTGCGCGACGTTTCGCCAATTGACGGCAATTGTTTAACTTGTCCGGATAGAACAGGGAACGTTCGTTAATTGCGTGAGGTGTTTTTTTTTTTTTTTTTTTTTTTTTTTTTTTTT
>OZ010726.1:4779490-4853487 GCA_963932345.1 Ophion ventricosus | reverse complement strand
AAATAACAATTAATTAATTGTAATCGTGAAAACTAACGATTAACAATTAACAATTAATTAATTGTAATCGTGAAAACTAACGATTCACAATTAACAATTTATTAATTGTAATTGTGCAAACTCACGATTCACAATTAACAATTAATTAATTGTAATTGTGAAAACTTACGATTAATAATTAACAATTAATTAATTGTAATTGTGAAAACTCACAATTAACAATTAACAATTCATTAATTGTAATTGTGCAAACTCACGATTCACAATTAACAATTAATTAATTGTAATCGTGAAAACTAACGATTAACAATTAACAATTAATTAATTGTAATCGTGAAAACTAACGATTAACAATTAACAATTAATTAATTGTAATTGTGCAAACTCACGACTCACAATTAACAATTAATTAATTGTAATTGTGAAAACTTACGATTAAGAATTAACAATTAATTAATTGTAATTGTGAAAACTTACGATTAAGAATTAACAATTAATTAATTGTAATTGTGAAAACTTACGATTAACAATTAATAATTAATTAATTGTAATTGTGAAAAGTCATGATTAAAAATTAACAATTAATTAATTGTAATTGTGCAAACTCACGACTTACAATTAACAATTAATTAATTGTAATTGTGAAAACTTACGGTTAAGAATTAACAATTAATTAATTGTAATTGTGAAAACTTACGATTAAGAATTAACAATTAATTAATTGTAATTGTGAAAACTCACGATTAACAATTAACAATGAATTAATTGTAATTGTGAAAACTTACGATTAACAATTAACAATTAATTAATTGTAATTGTGAAAACTTACGATTAAAAATTAACAATTAATTAATTGTAATTGTGAAAACTCACGATTAACAATTAACAATTAATTAATTGTATTATGCCACCTCTAAACGTGTGAAACTTTAAACGCGTTTTTCTCGAAACGACATTTTTTCAATTTCCGGGAATCATAACTCAAAAATTAATCGACGAATCATCTTTAAATTTCAAAGATTCTTTAAAACATATTTATTATTGCAAAATGCCGGGGAAAAAAAAATGCTAAAAATCGATCATTTTTTTTTTTTTCAAACACGTTCCAACATTCAATTCTCGATTTTTTTTTTTTTTTCAAAATTTCGGTTCATGTTCTTAAAAAACATCTCAAGAATGTATAAAAAATTTGTCGGACTATTTCAGATGCGAATCGCGAGCTGCAACAATTGCCGCAAATCGACAACGACGATGAGGACACGCCAAGGGACACAGCCGATTACACCTTAATTAATGCATGAAATAAATTGAAAAAATTACCAGAGATGTATGAAAATATGAATAAAGTATTGTCAGAGTTGCGGAAATTTCCGTTTTTTTTTTTTCACGATAAAAAAAAATCCAAAAGATCATCTATCAGTCTCCTAAAGTGGTTGCCCGCCTTAAACCTGCGTTTAAGGCGACCCTAAGAGAGGGTGAAAAAAAAAATGCCCGAGTGTATACTCAAAACTCTTGCTTGGCTCGAGGGAAAATTTTTCGGGCGTTATGAATAAAAAATTTGCGATAAACGTGCGCGCCAACTTGTTCGGATATGAGCGTTTGAGCTTGACATTCAACCCTTTTAGATTTTGGGTCTTTGCCATCCCCATGAGGCTCAACGCTAAGCAACGTGTGTACGCGAAGAAAATTGTTCACGTTTGCACACACACACATACACACTGTGTGTGTAAAATTGTACGTATGACTGAGATGCAGAAAGTCTTCAGTGTCGAACAGTCCGCGAGCGACGAGCAAAGAGTGCACACTTGCACCTTAACGCGCTTACCGCGAGTTCTTGTTTTTTTTTTTTATTGAAATCGTTACAGCACCTCGACGCTCGAAGGGGGTATAAAAAAAATTTTACGCGACTATTAAATGTGTAAAATCATTGTTATTTTTCATTAATACATTGTAGGTTTGTGAAGAAATTGAAAAAAAAAAAAAAAAAAGAACGAATAAAAAAGTTTTCAAATGTGCGGAGATATAATTCGTCTAGCAAAGACCTCTTTTGTAAATCCTTGCCGTTGGTGGAATTTTTTTCTCCGTCAGGCATCGTCGGAAAAATAAAATAAAATTTTTTTCTCGCAAACAACGATTGTTGCTAAAGTGTAGCGGAGGGATGTTTTTTTATTTTTATTTTCGTAGAAATGACAGCTGTTTGAAAAATACCCTGATTTTTACCAGTTTTTAGTTTTTTTTTTTTTTTTTTTAATTAATAAATAATTAACGGGGCATCCGATAAAAAAAAATCCTGTGCTACGTCCTAGTTAATATTGTGAAGAATGTGTGGTATAAATTTCAGAAAAATCGGTTCAGTAGATTCCGAGATATTTTGTCCGCCAGTTTGAAAAAAGGCCTCACTAAACAATTGTTATCTCCTCCATTTTTTAGTTTTTTTTTTTATTATTTTTTTTAAGTTTGTTCACAAAACTGCGTATTTGTGAAAAATAAAAATGATTTTTTATAAAATAAAAATTATGTTTTATTTTTACTAGTCGCGTCGAAATAAAAAAAAAAATGTTACACCTTTTTTCCAAGCACCAAGAGCGCCAACCCCTCAATTGGCACACATCTCGGTCGCCATTTTTCTATAGTGCTCGTTGTATCTTCCGCTCATTTGAAAAAAAAAAAATTTCTTAGCGTCGATATCATTGATCAATTAAGATCGCGTCGATTCGCTCCTCGGTGCTCGTTTGGATCGAACATTACTTTTATTTTTTCGGAAAAACCTCCGATGTGCGCAATTTCGAATGAAAATACTTGTGAGAACATTGAAAGATTCGTGTTTCGTGCAAATTGCTCGACCTCGATCGAGACTTCGCGAGCGGTAAGAAGCGATTAATGATCGCGTGTGCGCGATCCAGAAGTGAAACTCCTTTTTTTTTTTCGATGCCTTGCCGATCTCCATTTACGTTTTGTGTCGCACGCGTGATTGAAGCTTAAATTTGCGCACGAGACATCGTCAAACGTTGGAATATCGAAAAATCAGCGAACGTCAATTGGAAAGAGCGTACGTTTCGTTTTTTCGTCGTTCAAAAATATCGAAATATCGAACGATTCCCGCCAGATCGACGACCAATGACACACCGAGGATTCGCGTCGTGAAGTTGGCCACGGAAAACTCGCGGTACGTCGTATTATGCAACTAACGCTCGTGGCGATTGACAAATTGGATCGATTGTCAATTAAATTTCACAATAATAATTGCAAATAATAACTTAGGGTAGTCGAAAAATGGGCGTTTAAAAAAAAAAAAAGTCTGCATGGCGTTGATTTAGCTGTGAAAAGTTATGAGCAATTGTTCTGTAAGATTGTTCCTACGGAGTGATCAGTAAATTCGTGCTTTGCAATTTTGTCTTGTTGGCTTGGATCGTTGTTTTTCGAAAAAAAAAAAAAAAATTCTAAAATCCTTTTCAAGTAGAATGGAAAAATTATGAAGGGCCAACGTGGCTCTTACGTTATATGTATACGATCTTGAAATTTGATGCACTCGATAGATTGAGTTCGTGACCGTTGTGATTAACCTCGAAAAAAATATTAATTTTCAAATAGAATAGAATATATATTTTTGGTAGTTCAATGACGTCTATGAAGAATTTATTTTTTTTTTATTTTTTTCTTTTAAGGCTGTAATAAAGGTGCGCAAGTGGTGCGAGCCATTCTGATCGGACGAATTGTGCGACGTTTTGAGTGATATATAGACAATAAAAAAAAAATTAAAAACTACGAGCTACGCCACACCGCGTGAATCTATTGTTGGCTTGAATACCGTGTCGTCTAGTGCCCGGACCAAGTGTCTACCACACTTTCGTCCCACGTGTGTATAAAACACTTGTGTCACACGAGGATCATACATCACCTGAGTAACATTTCTCGAAACTAAACCGAAGTTTACCTCGCGTTGAATTGTGCTCGTTTGAAAATTCGTTCTTTTTTTTTTTTTTTTTTTTTTTTCATTCGTGTTACTAAACCGCATTGGCGTGGCGAAGAATTTTTTTTCTTCTCGATGGACGGGGCCCTGAAAAACTTGTTTTCCCCAATTTTTTTTAGTAGCACAATAATATTTAATTTATAATAATTTATTTGTTCTATTTAATTTAATTTAGTTCAAGTTTTATTAAATTAAATCTGGCCCATATGGAAACTTCATTAGTAATTGCACGCCGCATTAAGGGTTGTTGAAAAAAAAAAAAAAATATCCCAAAACATACGTCTTGTAATTTGTTTCGAAGAATGTATTGAAAGGTGTCACCTTTTAAATTGTGAAACAGCGACGTTTCACAAGTTTTTAAATCCTAGGACGTAAAAGACCTCTTTTACGTACCGTTTACACGTTCAAGGACGTAAAAGACCTCTTTTACGTAACGTTTACACGTTCAAGGACGTAAAAGACCTCTTTTACGTACCGTTTACACGTTCAAGGACGTAAAAGACCTCTTTTACGTACCGTTTACACGTTAAAGGACGTAAAAGACCTCTTTTACGTACCGTTTACACGTTCAAGGACGTAAAAGACCTCTTTTACGTAACGTTTACACGTTCAAGGACGTAAAAGACCTCTTTTACGTAACGTTTACACGTTCAAGGACGTAAAAGACCTCTTTTACGTACCGTTTACACGTTCAAGGACGTAAAAGACCTCTTTTACGTACCGTTTACACGTTCAAGGACGCAAAAGACCTCTTTTACGTACCGTTTACACGTTCAAGGACGTAAAAGACCTCTTTAACGTAACGTTTACACGTTCAAGGACGTAAAAGACCTCTTTTACGTCCCACATCCCAGGGTAAATTTTTTTTTCTCTTTTTCGTCTCCTTCTTTCACGTATGAGACACCCCGTGAAAAATAATTTAATACAATTTCTAATTCAATATTCGCGTTTTGGGTCAACATATTTTACAAAAAATATCCAAATTTCAGGTTTGCATTGTATTTCATTCCGTTTACGAACTAAAGACACGTGGCATACGGACGGACAGACGGACGGACAGCAGAGCGACAGCAATAGGGCTTCGTTTTGCCCTTTTGGGCACGGAAGTGCCCCCTTAAGTAACAGTTTACAATAGGCAAAACTGATCATTCCTAAATAACTCATCTCCTTGAAAGTTGTTAATAAAATAAGCGATCAAATGGTGCCTGCAGGCCCCCACAACATAAAACTATCTAGGATGTATATATATATATATATATATATCCAATCTACTAGATCGAAATTTCCACGATCGTTAATCGCGCGTTTGATTATTGATCGTAGCCACCAGGAATTAGGTCTATCGGAAAATCCTTGCAATTTTCTTCATTCGTTGAAAAATAAGCCGAAAATTAACCGCAGTCGTTTCTGCCCAGATAATTCTGTATAAATAATAATAATAATAATAATAATAATAATAATAATAAGATAATAAATTTATAATTAATAATATAATAATTTATAATAATTTATAATAACAGATATCTAAGATAAATTTCGCGATCTCAAAAAAAAAAATAAAGCCACGCGCAACATCCTTCGATGTTCTTTCACGGTTGATGTAACTGGCGGCCATTACACGGATGGGTGACCGTGCACTGATCATGACAACAATGGTCAAAGGGGAAAGTTACCTCAGTAGTAAAGCAAAAAAAATATTACCGTTCTTATTCACAGCGATTCTCGTCACTTTCCCCGTGCCCTCCTGTGAATCCGAAAAAAAAAAAAAAAATTAATCTTAACTTAATTTTTTTTAATATCATTTAAAAAAAAAGCATAAACCTTCAATTTGCGGTTTTTTCATTAATTTAAAAATTAATTAATAAAAAAATTAATTAAAAAAACAATAATTAAAAAAATTAATTTATTTATTTTAAAGATAAGTTAATTTGAAAAAGGCATAAAAGCATAAACCGACCTTTTACATTCTTCGAGCCTCCCTCCCTCCCTCTCTCTCTCTCCCTCTCTCTCTCTCTCTCTCTCTCTCTCTCTCTCTCTCTCTCTCTCTCTCTCTCTCTCTTTTTGCCCGAGTCTGGTCGTCGTCAGTCAAAAATGCATCGTAAAATGCACCGATGGCCAATTTCTTCTTTCCCCCTTGAATTCCGCATTTTCACGCCCGGAAGTCACTCCAACACGATGCAAAAAATACACACACACACACACACACACACACACCCACACATACGTAGACTCGTAGCTGGTATGGAAGAAACATATATTTTCTCGATGCCAAGCAGACAGTGTGCTATATTCAATGCAGAAACCCCCCCCCCCCCCTCCACCCCCCTCCCCCGCCCCGACTGGCTATATTTATCGACGAAACTGCATACTGGCTCTTTTCCCAAAACGCCTTCGTTATTATGCACCGCGAGCGGGACGATTAAAAAAGAAAAAAAAAAAGCCTATCGAAAAATCCAACTTTTTTTGTTTTTCTTAAATTTTTTTTTTTGTGTTTTTTTTTTTTTTTTTTTTTTTTCTTAAATTTGGACCCAATATACAAGGCCCCAAACGAAAGCTTAAAAAAAAAAACCAAAAGAAAATGCTGGCGTACATAAAAAGGGTAACAAATTAGAAAAAAAAAAAAAAAAAAAAAAAAAACGACGCTAAAACTACGCGAAAATAATAATAATTTTCATTTATTTTATAACAATGTTTTGCTTTATTTGTTTGTTGCAACGTGTTTGTCAATTTAATTTGAAAAATTAAAAAAAAAAAAAAAAAAAACTATCGTGTGGAATTCTGTCTTAATTAATAAAAAAAAAAAACGAAAAATAAAAAATAAACTTAATTAAGTTGCTTGGGTTTGGGTTTGTTTGGGTTTGCAGATGAAGTTCACCTACTCTCCGTGCAATAATCCTTACGAAACGATGAAGTTTCGTGCTTCGAAGCGTCAGGCCGTCGATAAAATTGTTAATTTATACGGCGATGCGAGGGACACCTACGAGGGATGAAGCCCGATAAGAAAATCCGGGTCAGTTCGTCACGACAACGAGATGGAAGTCGTCGAATTCACACGGACGTTTGAACACGGTTAAATACGCTGTCGGGAATATCATTTGTTTTTTTTTTTTTTTTAAATTTTTTTTTGTCCTTTCTGGCGAGAATATATACGTGAAAAAGAAAGAAAAAAAAAAAAAAAAAGGATGACGGTGTCTTATCAGTACGAGGTTGCGAGCTCGACAAGCGGCGGATTCACGAGGTTGCTCTTTATGTGGCGTGGCTCCCTCTACAAGCTGATATATCGCGAACTCTTGCTCTTTCTCGCTTTATTCGCCGCCATTTCCACTCTTTACCGTTACGTCCTCAGTAAACCGCACAAAAGGTTCGTTTTCGGACGTTATTGTATTTTTCTTCCCCCCCCCCCCCCGTAAAAAGTATGAGGTCCCCTTAAAGTATTCACGTAAAATCTAAAGAGCCGATATCTTCGGATAGATTAATGTCGAAATATTATCGTAATTATCGTTGAAGAACGAAATCCGAAGAGTTTTAATAGTTCGCAAATAACAATTGAACGAAGTTTCGAGAGGTTAGGTTGATCGCTAGTGCCGATTCGATCGCTAAGCCCCACCTCCGAGCGCTGATAGGCTCAGCGCTACCCCCCTTCCGAGCGGCGCACCAACGGTGGCGCGCCACGTGGCACGCTGCCGTTGGCGCGTCAGCTGGAAGGGGAAGCGCTGGGCCTGTCGTCTCGCGCTGTCTCCTCCTCCCTCGCTGCCTGCGCAGTGTCGAGAGCGCGGGTTCGAGGTTTTTTTTTTATTCGATTGTAAGGAAAATAGATGAACGAAGGTTTTCTATTTTGATGATGCTTTCGTTCGTTGTCACAATAATATATATATATATATATATTGTTTTTACGATTGATCACAGAAAATTCGAGCAAATAGTCGTTTGGTGCGACACGTTCATCAGCCTCATACCGTTGAGTTTCGTGCTCGGATTTTACGTTGCTTACGTTGCCGCGAGATGGTGGCAACAATACATGGCTATACCATGGCCCGACAAGTAAACATCCTTCGTCAATCAAATTCTTTACGATTATATTTATATACGAGGTATTCCGTGCCATGAAGAAAGTTTCTAACAGATCGCTATTATCAAAAAAAAAAAAAAATTGATTGTTATAATATTAATAATAATAATATTAATATTTAATATTAATCTTGATATTAAATATATGATATATATTATATTATATATAAAATATATGATGTATATTATATTATATATAAAATATATGATATCTATTATATTTTATACTAAATATATGATATATATCATATTTTATATAAAATATATGATATATATTATATTATATATAAAATATATAATATATATTATATTATATATTAAAAATATGATATATATCATATTTTATATAAAATATATGATATATTATATTATATATAAAATATATGATATATTATATTATATATAAAATATATGATATATATTATATTATATATAAAATATATTATGTATATTATATTATATATAAAATATATAATATCTATTATATTTTATACTAAATATATGATATATATTATATTATATATAAAATATATAATATATATTATATTATATATAAAATATATGATATATATTATATTATATATAAAATATATAATATATATTATATTATATATAAAATGTATGATATATATTATATTATATATAAAATGTATGATATATATTATATTATATATAAAATATATGATGTATATTATATTATATATAAAATATATGACATCTATTATATTTTATACTAAATATATGATATATATCATATTTTATATAAAATATATGATATATTATATTATATATAAAATATATGATGTATATTATATTATATATGAAATATATAATATATATTATATTATATATAAAATATATAATATATATTATATTATATATAAAATATATGATATATATTATATTATATATAAAATATATGATGTATATTATATTATATATAAAATATATGATATCTATTATATTTTATACTAAATATATGATATATATCATATTTTATATAAAATATATGATATATATCATATTTTATATAAACTATATGATATATATTATATTATATATAAAATATATGATGTATATAATATTATATATAAAATATATGATATCTATTATATTTCATACTAAATATATGATATATATCATATTTTATATAAAATATATGATATATATTATATTATATATAAAATATATGATATATATTATATTATATATAAAATATATAATATATATTATATTATATATTAAATGTATGATATATATTCTATTATATATTAAATGTATGATATACATTATATTATATATTAAATGTATGATATATATTATATTATATATTAAATATATAATATATATTATATTATATATTAAATATATAATATATATTATATTATATATTAAATATATGATATATATTATATTATATATTAAATATATAATATTAATATTAATATTTAATATGAATATTTATCAAAAGTGTTCCTCGTTGAGAAACACCCTCCCAGCTAATTCCTTCGCTATTTCCAATCCAACCCCTAAAAGTGTACATATTTGTGTAATTTTTGTAAGTCTCTGAAGATAATTTTGTTAGCGTGTGTGGGGAATTAATTTGATCGTATGTTTTTTTTTTTTTTTTCTCGATCGAAGAGTGATGCATTCCGTTGCTCTGTACGTGACCGGAAACGACGAGTACGGTCGGATGCTGCGTAGAGCACTCATGCGATATCTCAATCTGTCGCTCATACTTGTATTGCGTTCGATAAGCTCGGCGGTTAAAAGACGTTTTCCCACCCTCGATCACGTCGTTGATTACGGTAAGGATTATTTTACCACTGCGTACGTAAAATTGTTTATTTAATATTTATGCACAAGTTTCTTCGTTATTCAAATGAGGAGGTGAGAAAATTTTTTAATAAGGATTAAAATAGATCAAACGTGAGGCTAAAATCGTCAAATTTAATTCGCAAAAAGCACGAGAACATTTATTTTAATAATTAAATTGATTTTCAACATTTAACACATTATTTTGCATTTTTTTTTTTTTTTTTTCTTCAAACGTTGGTCTTCGTCAAATTTTCCGTTTTCAAAAAATTTCCTTTATATATATCGCTTGGAAAATTTGTCAAAATTTGTCAAAATTTCATACTTTTCAAATTTTTTTATATCTTTTTTTTTTCTTTTTGCAATACATTTGCAAAATTTGTTTTTTTTTTTTTTCAAAATTTACTTTTCAAATACGCAATTTCTTTTGTCTTCAAAATCATTGTATTCGATATTTTTTTTTTTTTTCTCTTTTGATAAAAATTTATTTTTACAATCTTCCTCCTCGATAAATTGCTCCGTGAAATTTTTGGCCACGTTCTACAGAGCTCTTTGCGTTGTTTATTCTTTTTTTTTTTCTTTTTTCTTTTTTTTTTTTTTCTTTTTTGCTTTTTTGCTTTTCCCACGACGCAGGTTTCATGACGTCCCTCGAACTGGAACTATTCCAATCGGTGCCCAGTCTCGAGTTCAACACTTATTGGATACCATGCACGTGGTTCATTAATTTGTTGAAAGAGGCGCGACGTAGTCACAGGCTGCCAGACGCCCAGGGTCTCAAGATCATAATGGAGGTTGGAAGGCTTATTTTTGCACCCCCCCCCCCCCCCCCCCCCCAAAAATAAGCAGTAAATTGTTTATAAAAAAAAAAAAAAAAAAAAAAAAAAACGACGTTTACATTTAAGGCAGAACACCACTGTGACCCCCTGTTTTTTTGCCATTTTTCAAGAATTTTTTTTTGTGGGAAAAAAAAGAGATATTCGAAAAAAAAATTTTTTTTGTTTTCTTCGTTGTTTATTGAAGATACATAAAAAAAAAATTTCAAATTTTTCACGCCCCATGGTGACGCTGGGGAAGCTACCGCGTCAGGTACTGTTGTTGCCTCTGCAGTGGTTCGCGCCACGCAGCAGAACTCTCTTCAAAGTCGATGTGAAAAAAAAAATACCGACTGTTTTCGTTAATAATATGATATTTTGAAGAGAAGTACATAGGGATTTGAAAAAATATTGATTTTTTTTTTAATTGGCACGCTTTTGAAATTAAGGCAGTAGTCTGCTTTAGGAGCCGAAAAAAAAGCGTTTTTTCAACAATTTTTTTGAAAGGGAAGGAAATGATTGCGGTAAACGAAATTTTGAGACGATAGTATATTATATTCAAGCTTTAAAAAAACAATTTTTATTATTACAAATTATTGAAATTTGCCAAAGTTGTAACGATTTTTCTGGGGCGCCTGGAGTGTGCACTCGTAAATCGGTGCCGGTGATGGAGGTCGTGCGATGCATCTGAAACAGTGGAACCAAATTTTTTTTTAGTTTTTATAAGTTCCTTTTCTATATGAACTAAAAAAATACCGAAGAAATGACGAAATTCCAAATTTTTTCGAAGTTTGAAAAAAAAATTCACTTTTTTTGAAGAAAAAAAATTCACTTTAACTTGCAAAACAAGTAATTTAAATAGTACTTTTGTCCAACTTTTTTAGTTCAAATAGAAGATAATTCAATACCGAAGCTAGATCACTTTGGTTTTTTTTCGATCGGACATATATTGTTTTTACTATCGCCGCCACCGTTTTCCAAAACTTGTGAAAATGAAAACTCGAGAAAACGGGCTGTAAAGTTCTGCCCGAGCATTCGCACCTGCTCGACGCTCGGCCACTAAAACTGATCTAGCTTCGAAAATATGTCGAATTGGCCTCTAAAATTTTGAACACATATTCTTGGATAGTTTTGGAATAGATTTAAGACAAAAACGAAAAATCGATTTTTTGAAGCCTGTAAAGCAGACTACTGCCTTAATAAAAAAAAAAAAAAAAAACGGCTCTACGTACTCCCCACAGAGAATGTAATTTGTGAAGCTAATTACAAAACTTCAAATCGATGTGCAAAGGTGCAATCGAGTGATCGGTCCTAACAGTTTGAAAAAAAAAAAAAAAAAAAAAAAAAAAAAAAAAGTCGTTTCGAAAAAAACCGCGTTGCAAAGTTGTACGAATGGTTAGAAAAAAAATTTTCCAAAAAAAATCGCTACAGGACCAATTGCACATTGTTCTCTTATGACCCCGAAGTATTGTTTGAGCCAAAAAAAAAAAAAAAAAAAAAAAAAAAAACGATTTTTCCAAAATCCTAGATTGTCGCTATCCCTTAAAACTTTTGGGACAATATTCTAGACATATTTTGTACTGTTGGATAATAAAATAAAATTTTTAAAAAAATGGATTTTGGGGAAATTTTCAAACCCACGCGAGGCCCCCTTAAAATTTTTCAAAGCCACGTAACGTTCGTGAAATTTCGAAATATTGCGATAATTTCGATGTTACCGATCGTTGTTTTTTTTTTTTTTCTTCTTTTTTTTTCCTCTTTTTTTTTCGTAATTTCATTCAGGAATTCAACGATTTCCGTTCGAAGTGCGGTCTCTTGTGGAGCTACGATTGGGTCTCGATACCACTCGTTTACACGCAAGTAGTCACCCTTGCTACGTACAGTTTCTTCGTCGTTGCGCTAGTCGGGAGGCAGTACATCGAGGGTGCCAAGAAGCCATTTCAAATGGAGGTCGACGCTTATCTGCCCATATTTACGATTCTTCAGTTCTTCTTCTACATGGGATTATTGAAGGTATTAATTTCTCTTCGAGGCTTTTTTTTATTTTCATATATATATAAAATATATGATATCTATTATATTTTATACTAAATATATGATATATATCATATTTTATATAAAATATATGATATATATTATATTACATATAAAATATATAATATATATTATATTATATATTAAATATATGATATATATCACATATTTTATATAAAATATATGATATATATTATATTATATATAAAATATATAATATATATTATATTATATATTAAATATATGATATATATTATATTTTATATTAAATATATAATATTAATATTTAATATGAATATTTATCAAAAGTGTTCCTCGTTGAGAAACACCCTCCCAGCTAATTCCTTCACTATTTTCAATTTTTTTAAATATTTTTTTTATATATATAAAATATATGATATCTATTATATTTTATACTAAATATATAATATATATCATATTTTATATAAAATATATGATATATATTATATTATATATAAAATATATAATATATATTATATTATATATTAAATATATGATATATATCACATATTTTATATAAAATATATGATATATATTATATTATATATTAAATCTATGATATATATTATATTATATATTAAATGTATGATATATATATTATATTATATGTTAAATATATAATATATATTATATTATATATTAAATATATGATATATATTATATTTTATATTAAATATATAATATTAATATTAATATTTAATATGAATATTTATCAAAAGTGTTCCTCGTTGAGAAACACCCTCCCAGCTAATTCCTTCACTATTTTCAATTTTTTTAAATATTTTTTTTATATATATAAAATATATGATATCTATTATATTTTATACTAAATATATCATATATATCATATTTTATATAAAATATATGATATATATTATATTACATATAAAATATATAATATATATTATATTTTATATAAAATATATGATATATATTATATTATATATAAAATATATAATATATATTATATTATATATTAAATGTATGATATATATATATTATATTATATATTAAATATATAATATTAATATTAATATTTAATATGAATATTTATCAAAAGTGTTCCTCGTTGAGAAACACCCTCCTAGCTAATTCCGTCACTATTTTCAATTTTTTTAAATATTTTTTTTATATATATAAAATATTTGATATCTATTATATTTTATACTAAATATATGATATATATCATATTTTATATAAAATATATGATATATATTATATTATATATAAAATATATAATATATATTATATTATATATTAAATATATGATATATATCACATATTTTATATAAAATATATGATATATATTATATTATATATAAAATATATAATATATATTATATTATATATTAAATGTATGATATATATTATATTATATATTAAATGTATGATATATATATTATATTATATATTAAATATATGATATATATTATATTTTATATTAAATATATAATATTAATATTAATATTTAATATGAATATCTATCAAAAGTGTTCCTCGTTGAGAAACACCCTCCCAGCTAATACCTTCACTATTTTCAATTTTTTTTTTTTTTTTAATATATATAAAATATATGATATATATCATATTTTATATAAAATATATGATATATATTATATTATATATTAAATATATAATATATATTATATTATATATTAAATATATAATATAAATTATATTATATATTAAATATATGATATATATTATATTTTATATTAAATATATAATATTAATATTAATATTTAATATGAATATTTATCAAAAGTGTTCCTCGTTGAGAAACACCCTCCCAGTTAATTCCTTCACTATTTTCAATTTTTTTTTTTTTTTTTTTTTTTTTTTCAAAGTGCTTCAAACACGCGAGACCGAGATAGAGGTCGATGTCGAATTTAAACGTATTGAGCTTTCTTCTGTTATCAGGGATTCTTATGAGAATGTTCGTTTTCCAAGTGCAGTATCGTCGGGAATATGCTTTTGTGGTCCTTTTTTTTTTTTTTTATTATAGCGACACTCGGAATTCGATTTATGTATTTTTTTTTTTTTTTTTGATAATTATTAGGAATTTTTGCGAGTTATTGGGAATTTTGGCGAATTATTGGGAACTTTTGGCGAATTATTGGGAACTTTTGCTAGTTATTGGGAATTTTGGCGAATTATTGGGAATTTTTGCTAATTATTACAAATTTTTGCTAATTATCGGGAATTTTGGTGAGACATTGGGGAATTTTTGCTAATTATTACGAATTTTTGCCTATTATTGGAAATTTTGGCTAATTATTGGAAACCGTTAGGGTTTAACTCCCACTAAATATTGGATTAGACGTGTGGGTTTAGCTCCCACTAAATGTTGTATTGGACGTTTGGGTTTAACTTTCACTAAATATTGGATTGGACGTTTGGGTTGAACTTCCACTAAATATTGGATTGGACGTTTGGCTTGAACTTCCACTAAATATTGGATTGGACGTTTGGGTTTAACTTCCACTAAATTGTTGGCTTGGACGTTTGGGTTTAACTCCAACTGAATATTGGATTGGACGTTTGGGCTTAACTTCCACTGAATGCTGGATCGGACGTTTGGGTTTAACTTTCACTAAATATTGGATTGGACGTTTGGGTTGAACTTCCACTAAATATTGGATTGGACGTTTGGGTTTAACTTCCACTAAATTGTTGGCTTGGACGTTTGGGTTTAACTCCAACTGAATATTGGATTGGACGTTTGGGCTTAACTTCCACTGATTGTTGGATTGGACGTTCGGGTTTAACTTCCACTAAATGTTGGATTGGACGTTTGGGTCTAACTTCAACTGAATGTTGGATTGGACATTTTTGGGTTTAACTTACACTAAATGTTGAGTTGGACATTTGGGTTGAACTTCCACTAAATATTGGATTGGACGTTTGGGTTTAACTTCCACTGAATGCTGGATCGGACGTTTGGGTTTAACTTCAACTGAATGTTGGATTGGACGTTTGGGTTTAACTTTCACTAAATATTGGATTGGACGTTTGGGTTTAGCTCCCACTAAATGTTGTATTGGACGTTTGGGTTGAACTTCCACTAAATATTGGATTGGACGTTTGGGTTTAACTTCCACTGAATGCTGGATTGGACGTTTGGGTTTAGCTCCCACTAAATGTTGTATTGGACGTTTGGGTTTAACTTCAAATGAATGTTGGATTGGACGTTTGGGCTTAACTTCCACTGATTGTTGGATTGGACGTTTGGGTTTAACTTCCACTAAATGTTGGATTGGACGTTTGGGTTGAACTTCCACTAAATATTGGATTGGACGTTTGGGTTTAACTTCCACTGAATGCTGGATCGGACGTTTGGGCTTAACTTCCACTGATTGTTGGATTGGACGTTTGGGTTGAACTTCCCCTAAATATTGGATTGGACGTTTGGGTTTAACTTCAACTGAATATTGGATTGAACGTTTGGGTTTAACTCCCACTAAATATTGTATTGGACGTTCGGCTTGAACTTCCACTGAATATTGGATTGGACGTTCGGGTTTAACTTCCACTGAATGCTGGATCGGACGTTTGGGTTTAACTTCAACTGAATATTGGATCGTACGTTTGGGTTTAACTCCCACTAAATATTGTATTGGACGTTCGGGTTCAACTTCCACCAAATGTTGGCTTGGACGTTTGGGTTTAACTCCCACTAAAAAAAAAAAAAAAAAAAAAGAAAACGCATTCGTAGCTTCGTTACCAATTCGTGTCCTTGAATTCAAGGTGGCTGAGCAATTGATAAATCCGTTTGGCGACGACGACGAGGATTTCGAGCTCAACTGGCTGATCGATCGTCACACCAAGGTGAGCTTGACAATCAACATTTAGAATTTATAGGCGTGAAAGAAAAAAAAATAAACAATACGAGATTATGACACGTACGTGAGAGGCCTATCGTACTCGACAGGTCTCTTATCTCGGAGTTGATACTCTGATGAATCGATGTCCACCGCTTGTAAAAGACATTTTTTACGACGCCGAGAACGTTACGCTGCCGTACACGGAAGCTGCGGCTGCTTACAAGCGAAAAACATATCGCGGAAGTGTGGCGAACATGACGTAAGGAAAAGAAAAGAAAAGAAAAGAAAAAAAACGACAACAACGTTCTTTTTGAGCGACGTGCACCTCATCACCAACGCTCTCGCAAATGAATTTCTTCTTCTTCGGTCGCAGTGTGCCGGAAGAGAAGCAAACGATGTTCCTGCCGGATATAACCGAGGAGGAAGAGGATTCAAAGGCCTCGACGACTCCTCGTACGTCCACTGCCAGTAACGCGTATCCTCACGGGAGCCCAATGAATGGCAGGCGGTAGGCACAAAGGAAATTCTCCCTCAAGCTCAAAAAAATAAGCTGTTTTTAATAATTTTGTTTTTTTTTTTTTTTTTTTTTTTTGAAAACTGTTGCACGTATCGGGTACAAACTCTTTTTTTTTGTAGCTCCCTACAAGTTTGTTCATTTCCGTTTGTGCGCTAAAGTTGAAAGTAAACGAAGTAATTCAATAATTTAACGTCCCGTTCTTTCACAGCTTTAAGTCGGAAAATATCGTTCGTAGACAAAATATTATTATAATCAAAGTTGTAGAGAATTTCATTCTCCACAAGTTTGGTCATTTCCGTTTACGCGCTAAAGTTGAAAATAAACGAAATAATGCAATGATTCAACGTCCCGATCTTTCACAGCTTTAAATCGGAAAATATCGTTCGTAGACAAAACATTGTTATAATCAAAGTTGTAGAGAATTTCATTCTCCACAAGTTTGGTCATTTCCGTTTACGCGCTAAAGTTGAAAATAAACGAAATAATGCAATGATTCAACGTCCCGATCTTTCACAGCTTTAAGTCGGAAAATATCGTTCGTAGACAAAACATTGTTATAATCAAAGTTGTAGAGAATTTCATTCTCCACAAGTTTGGTCATTTCCGTTTATGCGCTGAAGTTGAAAATAAACGAAATAATGCAACGATTCAACGTCCCGATCTTTCACAGCTTTAAATCGGAAAATATCGTTCGTAGACAAAACATTGTTATAATCAAAGTTGTAGAGAATTTCATTCTCCACAAGTTTGGTCATTTCCGTTTACGCGCTAAAGTTGAAAATAAACGAAATAATGCAATGATTCAACGTCCCGATCTTTCACAGCTTTAAATCGGAAAATATCGTTCGTAGACAAAATATTATTATAATCAAAGTTGTAGAGAATTTCATTCTCCACAAGTTTGGTCATTTCCGTTTACGCGCTAAAGTTGAAAATAAACGAAATAATGCAATGATTCAACGTCCCGATCTTTCACAGCTTTAAATCGGAAAATATCGTTCGTAGACAAAACATTGTTATAATCAAAGTTGTAGAGAATTCCATTCTCCACAAGTTTGGTCATTTCCGTTTACGCGCTAAAGTTGAAAATAAACGAAATAATGCAATGATTCAACGTCCCGATCTTTCACAGCTTTAAGTCGGAAAATATCGTTCGTAGACAAAACATTGTTATAATCAAAGTTGTAGAGAATTTCATTCTCCACAAGTTTGGTCATTTCCGTTTATGCGCTAAAGTTGAAAATAAACGAAATAATGCAATGATTCAACGTCCCGATCTTTCACAGCTTTAAATCGGAAAATATCGTTCGTAGACAAAACATTGTTATAATCAAAGTTGTAGAGAATTTCATTCCCCACAAGTTTGTTCATTTCCGTTTATGCGCTAAAGTTGAAAATAAACGAAATAATGCACGATTCAACGTCCCGCTCTTTCACAGCTTTAAGTCGGAAAATATCGTTCGTAGACAAAATATTATTATAATCAAAGTTGTAGAGAATTTCATTCTCCACAAGTTTGGTCATTTCCGTTTATGCGCTAAAGTTGAAAATAAACGAAATAATGCAACGATTCAACGTCCCGATCTTTCACAGCTTTAAATCGGAAAATATCGTTCGTAGACAAAACATTGTTATAATCAAAGTTGTAGAGAATTTCATTCCCCACAAGTTTGTTCTTTTCCGTTTATGCGCTAAAGTTGAAAATAAACGAAATAATGCAATGATTCAACGTCCCGCACTTTCACAGCTTTAAGTCGGAAAATATCGTTCGTAGACAAAACATTGTTATAATCAAAGTTGTAGAGAATTTCATTCCTCACAAGTTTGTTCATTTCCGTTTATGCGCTAAAGTTGAAAATAAACGAAATAATGCAACGATTCAACGTCTCGCTCTTTCACAGCTTTAAGTCGGAAAATATCGTTCGTAGACAAAACATTGTTATAATCAAAGTTGTAGAGAATTTCATTCCCCACAAATTTGTTCTTTTCCGTTTATGCGCTAAAGTTGAAAATAAACGAAATAATGCAATGATTCAACGTCCCGCACTTTCACAGCTTTAAGTCGAAAAATATCGTTCGTAGACAAAACATTGTTATAATCAAAGTTGTAAAGAATTTCATTCCCCACAAATTTGTTCTTTTCCGTTTATGCGCTAAACTTGAAAATAAACGAAATAATGCAATGATTCAACGTCCCGCACTTTCACAGCTTTAAGTCGGAAAATATCGTTCGTAGACAAAACATTGTAATGACCAAAGTTGTACAGAATTAAATTTCCTACAAGTTTACTCATGACCATTTTTAGCGAAAAGTTGAAAAAAGGCGAGTTTTCTTGACAAAACGCAAATTGCCCGTAAATCGAAGATGGCGGCCAAAGTTCTTGCAGAATCCGTTCGAAAATCTTGATTTAGACTGTCAATGATCCATCCCCCCTAATGATAAGAAACAAAAATACTGGTATTTTTTTTTAAATAATTGCAGCTTAAAATATACACATCCCGACTGGACTACTCGAAAGTTTTACAACTTTCGTGAGTACTTTTGTTAAGCAAGACTCGTTTGTTTCAGCCAGATTAGCGGGTCCCCTTCAACAGGTCATCGGACGGTTCGAAACGTGGGTGAAACAGTCGTACAGTTGGATCTTCAAGAGATTCCGAGCCAAGACGAGCTCGAGCAAGCTGACAGACGAGCTATAACGGAAGCGATGAAGATGGGCCAGCCTGGTGGACGTGGATCAACCGGACGATGTCCGACGCCTCGTATAGACACAAACCGGAAGTCATTTTTCACGGGTACAAAAGCAAGCCGTGTTAATCTACAGCCATGGCCAAGCGCGACGAATCTTTCGCGCCTCGCGGCTAATAATCAGCATCAGCAGCAATCACTTGCCGAGCAAACGAGTCCAACGACGAAGCGAGAAAGGGAATTCGATTCTTGTTGGTCGAGCGGTAGAAGTTTGGCAACGCCCCCCGCGCGACGTCCACCATCGATAAGCGTCGTTAGTTACGATCCGTCGCAGGATGACGCCGAGTACGATGAAACCGAAGTGGACGATGAAAGTATCGCGAAGACGGAAGTTCACGGAGCTGGAAGTTTCGTAAATTCGGCTTTTTCCCAAGAATACATAACGGAAGCGATCCTAGATGCCTCGTCACGATGCCGATGCGACGAGGATCGCAACGATCTTTGTCGATTTCAATGTTGTCACGAGGCTCGTCCCACGAGCCTTATCGATCTCGCTCAAGCGCCAAGACGACGAAGCTGCCCGAAACTAACGCTCAGACGACAGAGCTCGTCGACCGGAAGTCGCGCCAAGTGGACGAGGTGGCGGCGCCACCGCGGTGCTAACACAGCGACATCTGGGCGACGCAAAACTGTCGATTGTTTGCCGTCGGTAAGGAAGAGCATAGCGCAAACGTCCAGCTCGCCAAATCTCGAGAGTTGGATCGCGCCGGAAATCGACAGTGACGCAATAGCATCGAAAGGACAATCACGCGATGGAAATGGCGGCGGTGAGGAGGAAGTTCAACGTGCGGGCACTAAGGAGGCCGAAATACCGTAGAATTTCTTGGGTCGTTTTTTTTTTTTCTTTCAGTTTTCTTTTGTTGGAATACTTGTGACTTTTGAATTGCTCGTAACTTCAGTATTATCAACTGATTTGTATTTTCGCGGATTTTAGCGACCGAGTCACTTGAAATTGGACGCTTTAAAAGTAGTTTAGCTACGTGAAGTTGGCAATCCGACTTTGATTTTTTTCGATGTTTTTTAAATTATTTTATTTGTAATCGTTTGCGGTTGATTGTGAGATCAATTGAAACGTGCGTGAGAACGTTGTTTGCTTGAAAAAAAATGAGAATTGAAAATTGTCGGTAAGTTACCGACTCGACTTTGGCTTTTCGATGTTTATTTTATTTTTTAAATTTGAATCGTTTGTGCGACGTTTTTGGTTGATTGTGAAATCAATTACAAACGTTTGTGAGAACGTTGTTTGCTTGAAAAAAAATCATGGTTTAAAATTGTCGGTAAGTTACCGACCCGACCATTGGTGAATGAGCCGGTAATTATTTTAACCGACAGTTTTAATTGATCTTACAATCAACCACAAATGTTCCACAAACGATTCAAATTTCAAATAAAAAAAAAAACATCGAAAAGGCAAAATCGAGTCGCTCACTCACCGGTAGGCGGGTCGGTAACTTACCGACAATTTTCAATTCGCATTTTTCAAGCAAACAACGATCTTACAAACGTTCTAATTGATCTCACAATCAATCACAAACGACCCACAAACGATTACAAAAAAAAGAAACATCGAAAAGTCAAAGTCCGGTCGCCAAGTTTACGGAGCCGTGAGCTTGGACGGAAAAGTGAGAAGAAATATTTGAAAAGATTGTCAAAACGACATTACGCTCGCCACAAAATAAGTATAAAAATAGAAAAAAATATTTTTTTCAGTAATTTTCGAAGCCCTGTAACTTCTAGGCAAATGATCGCACGGAAACGTGTGAAAGAAAGATTTTGAAGCTTGAAATCTCTACTTTACAACCCTTGTATTACATTGTTTTTTGGACCTTCCGTCGAAGAGCAAACAAAAGAAATATGCCGAAACGAAAATTTTCGATTTTATTTATCAATTTCAGATGCGTCTGTTGATTTCAAATTTTTTTTTTTCGACTTTTTCATTAGGACGTTCGGGAAGCCTGATCATTTAGCTTTAATTTGCTATGCGAACGATTTTTGTACGACCGTTTGTTCCGGAGATATCGAGGATTGAGTGAAAAGTTGCCATTTTGTCGATCCATTTTGATCCATCCACCATTTCGATATCTCATGAACCAATGACGCTACAGTAGCACGATTCTGTAACTCGGTAACGGCTTTTTCCGTTCTCGATTAATAGTGACAGCCAATCGCATGGACGATTACAGCAGAAAGGACGCCTCTCATTGGCTGTCGCGAGCTAACAATAACGAAAAGTGTCGCTACGCGTTACAGAATGACCGTAATATTTCCAGGATAAAATAGGATTTTTTTTTTTTAATTAAACAACACGGTCGAAATGTTCCCTAGTAGTCGCGAAACATTTTTTGATAAGTCGCGTCGAAAATGGCCGAAAGTGACCAACTTCTCGTGACTCGGTCGGTACATAAATCGAAGTACGCGCATACACATCGAGTACACATATATTTTTCTCTCGTAAAGAACCTTCGAGTGACGAATTTTTTTTGCTACCCTTTGTAGTTGTCAATACAATGATATATTTATCGTAATGGTAGTGAGGCTTATCGAAGAGAGTGTAAATACTGTAAATATGAAATATAGGGTTATGTATATTGAAATGTGTACATTTTTTTTATTCTTAATCCACGAGACCTTGGTCGTGTGACAATCGTACGTAAAAAAAATCGTCGCAATCTTCATTACCGACTGGCCTACCCGCTCGGTCGGTAAGAAGAAACATCGTTATTGTGGAAAATTGCAATTATTTATTGGAATGGTTACATCTATTGTATTATGAGATATGATGTGACAATCATACGTTAGATAATCGTCGCGAACTTTATTACCGACTGGCCCGCCTGCTCGGTCGGTAACAAAGATCACAAATATTGCGGAAAGTTGCAATTATATATTGAAATGTCTAAATTTTTAATTCTGAATTCACGAGACCTTTGTTGCGTGACAATCGTGCGTAAAAAAACTGTCGCGTTCTTCGTTACTGACTGAGCTGATCGCTCGGTCGGTAACAAATATCACCGACATTGCGGAAAGTCGTAATTGTACATTGGAATATGTACATTTTTTATTCTTCATTCACGAGAATTTTGTTGTGTGACAATCATATGTAAAAAAATAGTCGCGATCTTTATTACCGACTGGGCTTGCCGCTCGGTCGGTAACAAAGATTACCGATATCACGGAAAATTGTGATTATACATTGGAATGTTTGCATTTTTTATTCTCAATCGACGAGACCTTTATCGTGTGACAATCATAAGCAAAAACATCGTCGCGATCTTCATTACCGACTGGTCTTCCCGCTCGGTCGGTAACAAAGATCACCGATATTGCGTAAAATTGCAGTTCCTCGGAAAGTTACCTTCCATAACTCATTGTCGAGAAATAATAAGTGAGAAATAATAAGCGCAACGTGAAAACGCCTAATTGCAGCCAATGCGACTCGCTCCTATCGGAACCACAATAACGCGTACGCGCAGCTCAGTCGGTAAAGTTACGATACTACCCAAGAACTTCGAAACTCCATGAACTTGACGATCCGACTTTGACTTTTCGATGTTCTTTTTTTTTATTTGCAATCGTTTGTGATTGATTGTTAGATCAATTAGAACGTTTGTGAGACCGTTATTTATTTGAAAAAAGAGAATTGAAAATTGTCGCTAAGTTACCGACCCGACCAACGTTGAATAAGTGACTCGACTTTGCCTTTTTGATGTTTTTTTTTTTTTATTCGAATCGTTTGTGGGACATTTGCGGTTGATTTTTCGATCAATTAAAATGTTTGTGTTAGCGTTATTTACTTGAAAGATGAGAATTGAAAATTGTCGGTAAGTTACCGACCCGCCGTCCGGTGAGCGAGCGACTCGATGCTTTTTCGATATTTTTTTTTTTTTTTTTAATTTCAATCGTTTGTGATACATTTGTAGTTGATTGTGAGATCAATTAAAACCGTCAATTAAAATAATTACCGGCTCGTTCGCCGGTAGTCGAGTCGGTAACTTACCGACAATTTTCAATTCTCATTTTTTTTTCTTCAAGTAAACAACGCTCTCCACAAACCTTTCAATCAATCCCACAATCAACCACAAACGAGCCAAAAAACGATTAAAAATGAAAAAAAAAAAATCGAAAAGCCAAATTTGGATTGCCAAGTTTCACGAAGCTGAAGTCCGTTGAAAAAAAAAGAAAAAACCGTGCACAATTCCTGTAGATAAAGTCAACGAGAGAAATCCGAGAAATAAAAAGCAAAAAATCGCTTTTTGCATACTTCGTATCGACCGAGTCCTTCGCCCATCCTAGTATCGTAGTTCTCCGCTAGATGGAGAGGCAGCCCCGACATACTTCGTATCGACCGAGCTCTTCGCCCATCCTAGTATCGTGGTTCTCCGCTAGATGGAGAGGCAGCCCCGACACCGCTAGAATAGCAAAAAAAAAAAAGGAAAAAACGGGATTTTTCTATCGTACGTAAACAGAAGTGAAGAGACGACGTTGGAGGACGCGTTGTAACAATTTTTCTTTGTCCTTGCGACACTTCGTCACGAAAAGAGAATTTCGCGGTGTTTTTTTTTCTTCTAACGACGAGCCCCCCCCCCCCCCCCGTCTTGACGCGAATAAATTGTGAATGTTCGGGAAAGGAAAAAAAAAAAAAATATATCGCGCGAAAAAACGTTGAAAAAGTTTCGTTAAAATTTCATCAAGCCATCTCTGTGCTTGAGGAGTTTGACGCTCCTCAACACTCGTCCCAACAAAGATGGATATCATTTGTATAATATGCAGCGAGAATTTGACACCCTCCGACGATGTTTTTTTCACACCCTGCGGACATATATTTCATTTCGCGTGTCTCACCCAATGGCTGGAGAGGTGAGCTTTTATTTCCCAACGGGATTGTGCAACCAATAAGAAAAAAAAAATAAAAATACTTCGAAATTTCGAGAAAGTCGAAATTTCGACAAACCCAAACAAACCCAAACAAAGTCAATTTGAGACGTCACGTTTCTTTTGCTTCATTTTGAATTTTGATCCAAACGAGTTTGTTTGGGTTTGTTTGGGTTTGTTTGGTCTTGTTTGGGTTTGTTTGGGTTTGTTTTTTTTTTTTTGTTTTTAGTTTCTCGCAAATTGAAAATTCACGATATTTTGGCCACTTTTTTTGTAAATATTTTATTTTATGTCGAATTTTTTTTCTTTTTATCGTTGATCGGAAAATACGAGTTTTTTGGTTTTAGGTTAAGAAGAGTCAGGATTTTTATTTTGGCGACGTTTTTTTTTTTTTTGTAGTTTCGTGTCCTTGTTTGGGTTTGAATTTGTTTGGGTTACGTTTGGAAAATACGATGGTTTTTTCGGTTAGGAAGAGTCAGGATTTTAATTTTGGCTACTTTTTTCGTAGTTTTTTTTTTGTACGACTGTTTGGGTTTGTTTGGGTTACGTTTGGAAAATACGATATACGTTTTTTTTTAGGTTATGAAGAGTCAGAATTTTAATTTTGGCCACTTTTTTCGTAGTTTTTTTTTTTTTTACGACTGTTTGGGTTTGTTTGGGTTACGTTTGGAAAATACGATGTTTTTTTTAGGTTAGGAAGAGCCAGGATTTTGATTCTGGCCACTTTTTTCGTAGTTTTTTTTTTTTATGACTGTTTGGGTTTGTTTGGGTTACGTTTGGAAAATACGATATACGTTTTTTTTTAGGTTATGAAGAGTCAGAATTTTAATTTTGGCCACTTTTTTCGTAGTTTTTTTTTTTTTTACGACTGTTTGGGTTTGTTTGGGTTACGTTTGGAAAATACGATGTTTTTTTTAGGTTAGGAAGAGCCAGGATTTTGATTCTGGCCACTTTTTTCGTAGTTTTTTTTTTTATGACTGTTTGGGTTTGTTTGGGTTACGTTTGGAAAATACGATATACGTTTTTTTTTAGGTTAGGAAGAGCCAGGATTTTGATTTTGGCCACTTTTTTCGTAGTTTTTTTTTTTATGACTGTTTGGGTTTGTTTGGGTTACGTTTGGAAAATACGATGTTTTTTTTAGGTTAGGAAAAATCAGGATTTTTATTTTTGCCACTTTTTTTGCAGTTTGTTTGGGTTTGTTTGGGTTACGTTTGGAAAATACGAAATACGTTTTTTTTTTTTAGGTTATGAAGAGTCAGAATTTTAATTTTGGCCACTTTTTTTTGCACTTTTTAAAAATGTCTTTGTTTGGTTTACGTTTGAAAAATACGATATACGTTTTTTTTTTTAGGTTATGAAGAGTCAGAATTTTAATTTTGGCCACTTTTTTCGTAGTTTTTTTTTTTTTTTACGACTGTTTGGGTTTGTTTGGGTTACGTTTGGAGAATACGGCATGTTTTTTTAGGTTAGGAAGAATCAGAATTTTTATTTTTGCCACGTTTTTTTGCAGTTTGTTTGGGTTTGTTTGGGTTACGTTTGGAAAATACGAAATACGTTTTTTTTTTTTTTTTTTTGGGTTAGGACGAGTCAGAATTTTAATTTTGGCCACGTTTTTTTCGTAGTTTTTTTTTTTTTTATGTCGAATTTTTTGTCAATCGTGGATCGGAAAATACGATATTTAAAAAAATTTTTTTTAGTTTCACGAAGAGTCCGAATTTGAATTTAATTTAATTTTGCCGATGCTATTTGCTCGGCCCTGTGCATAATTTCGCGACGAATAATGGAGAAAAATGATCACGCAAAATCTTTCGTTCGGTTCGAGCAGCTCGTGAAATACAGCATCGTTTTATTTTTCTTTATTATTTATTTGTTTGGGTTTGTTTGGGGTTTGTTTGGGTTATTATTTTATTAGAATTTTATTTATTTTTTTTATTTATTTGAATTTTATTTTTTATTATTTTAATTTTATTTTTTCATTATTTGCTTTAAATTAATTTTGTCCTTTTTTTTTTTTTTTCTCACAGATCGCGAACATGTCCGCAGTGCAGGGAAAAAGTCACGCAGAACAAGATTCATCGGCTTTACTTCAATTTTTCCAACAACGGCACTATAGTCGAGGACGCTACTACGCTACAGGCTACCGTCGACAGTCTCAAGTTTCAAATATTAATAAAAGAACGCGAGTGCAAGCAAGCTTTGGAAAAATACAACAAGGCGAAGAGCGAAGCAGCCGGCCTTAGGGCCGAAGTACGAAAGTTGGAGAACGAATTGACTCACAATAGTTCCGCTATATTGGCATTCAAGGACCAAATGAACTTCTTGAAAAGTCAAGCGTCCCAGTACGAAAATGCCAAGAAGGAGGTGACTCGACTGCAAAGCAAAGTCGACGAATACAGAAGGTAAACTCGTCCGTTGTCAATTCCTTTCAAAAGTAAATAAAATTTTATGGAAAATTCAAGGAGTTTCGGAACTTGCATCGACGGTAGGACCGTAAATATTGGATTTAGGAAGAAAATCATAGAGACGAAAATTGTTGAGAATTTCATTGTCTACAATTTTGTTTATGTTCATCATTGTCCTGAAGTTAATAATAAACGAGATAACGCGATAATTGTACTTTGTCGCGTTTTTTGACGTTTAACTAAAAGAATAACGATCGTACGGTAAGAAATGTAAGGACCAAAGTCGTAGAGAATGGAATTTACAACAATTCTGGTTCTTGTGATTTTTTTCTAAAAGTTATAAATAACTGAGTTATTGAGTAAAAACTTCTACGCACCCAATATTAGGCTTTGTGTAGGCGTAGGACCTTAAATATTGGATCTAGGAAAAACATCATAGAGACAAAAATTGTTGAGAATTTCATTGTCTACAATTTTGTTTATGCTCATCATTGTCCTGAAGTTAATAATAAACGAGATAACGCGATAATTGTACTTTGTCGCGTTTTTGACGTTTAACTAAAAGAATAACGATCGTACGGTAAGAAATGTAAGGACCAAAGTCGTAGAGAATGGAATTTACAACAATTCTGGTTCTTGTGATTTTTTTCTAAAAGTTATAAATAACTGAGTTATTGAGTAAAAACTTCTACGCACCCAATATTAGGCTTTGCGTAGGCGTGGGACCTTAAATATTGGATCTAGGAAAAACATCATAGAGACGAAAATTGTTGAGAGTTTCATTGTCTACAATTTTGTTTATATTCATCATTGTCCTAAAGTTAATAATAAACGAGATAACGCGATAATTGTACTTTGTCACGCTTTTTTACGTTTAACTAAAAGAATATCGATCGTACGGTCAAAATGACAAGGACCAAAGTCGTAGAGAATTTAATTTACAACAACTTTGGTTCTCGTAACTTTTTTCTAAATGTTGCAAATAACCGAATTATTGAGCAAAAACTTCTACACAGCCAATATTAGGCTTTACATAGGTGTAGAACCTTAAATATTGGAGTTACGAAAAAAATCATGGATACCAAAATTCTTGAGAGTTTCATTCTGTACAACTTTGTTTATGTTCATCATCGTTCTAAACTCAATAATAAACGTGATACATTGCGCTAATTGTACTTTACCACGTTTTTTCACGTTTAACTCCAAAAACATTCATCGTACGGTAAAAATGATAAGGACCATAGTTGTAGAGAATTGAATTTACAATAACTTTAGTCTCTACAATGATTTCCTACAAGTTGATAATAACCGAGTTATTGAGCAAAAACGAATTTTCCTCTTAAATTACAAAATGGCGGCTAACGCAACGCCGGAATCTGGTCGCTATTTTAAATTAAGTTAAATTAAGTCTACCAGTAACCTCCTCCTCCTCCCCCCCCTCGAGCCTAAAGGTAAGAGCAATAAAAATAACGATAATGAATTTCATGTGTTCAGCATACAAACGCTGATAAACGCGCCGAGCGAAGACGTCGACGAGATGATCGCCAATACGAGGGATCCCGCCAAGCTTTTAACTTACATCACCGTAATGAAGAGGTGAACGAGAATAGTCGGCAAAATCCAAAAATACCGACTGAACATTACCGAAAAAAAAAAACCAAAAAAAACCAAAAAAAAACTAATAGGAGTTTCCTTTTTTTCATCGTTTTATCAGAGAATTAACAACGAGCGTAGCTCGGCGCAAGGAATTGCGAACTTCGTTGAAGCAGGTACAGCAGGATCTGACCAAAGTGTCGATGGAGCGGAATTATTTGCTCGGCGAACGGGAGAAGAGAAAGTACGGCGTCAAAGTGAAGGATAAAAGTCGATTATCGATGCTGTTTCTTTTTTTTTGTTGTTGTTGTTGTTGTTGTTGTTGTTTTCTTCTTCTTCTTTTTTTAACGAAACGTTTTCGCGTTGCAGAGAATTGGAGGGCGAGTTGATCATTTCCGAGGTCGAGAGACGTAAGTTGGAGGATCGACTGAGCGCTTTGGCGAACGAAACGCCAAGTGTGGGAAAAAATATCGGCAACAGTACACACGAATCGACGAACACGAGGTCCGGGCCCGACGTATCCTCGGAGCCTCGTCACCCGGCTTGTCCGTTAAAAAAGCAATCGAATTGCCACAACGAGCCGTTAAAAGTTTCCACCTGTATTCGTATTACGGTGAGGCTATTTCCTTGTTTCTCACACGTTTTTGAAGGATCAAACGTTTCATTGCTAATGAACACGCAAATACCTATTTCGTCATCGTGATAATATTCAAACGGGAAGTTGAAAACTTTTTCCAATCCAGCGCTTGAACGACACGGTGAAGTTCGAATTTTCCATTTTTTTTTTTTACAATATGTGTAATTTTTTGAAATTTCACTTTTCCAACGATCTCAGTTGGATGCGCTAGTAGCAAAAACCGCGATAACCGCACTTCCGGTCGATCGTTACCCGTAAATTTATTCAACATTTCGTCGCGAAGAATCGCGTTAATTTCATGGCCATTGGACGGCGAAGGATTTGTTTTTTTCCCTCCTATCTCTTTCTGACGATGAGGCCAGAAACTTTTTAAATGACTCTCGTATTGATAAAAAAAAAAAAAAAAAAACAAAAAAATTGTTTAACTTTTATTATTATTATCATTCGCGGGCAGGATTCTCGGGGAAGTGTGCCGGGCAACGAGGAAAATGCTCTTCGTTACACGATCAAGTCTAACGTGGCGGGATGTGGTGCGCAGCCAAAGAGAAGGGCCCAAACGCTCACTAGATCCTCGCAGTACGGGTTGCTCGCGAAAAAACAGAGACTCGCCCAAACCGGGGCAGCTGTGAGTGTTACGATTTTTATTTTTATTTTTATTTTATTTATTTATTTAATTGCTTACTTTCTTACTTACTACGTACTTACGCACTACTTACTTACGTATTTACTTACTTAATTACTTACTTACTACTTACTTCCTTATTTACTCACTTACCACTTACGTACTTACTTAATTACCTCACTACTTAGTACCGACTTGCTCAATTGCTTGCTTGCTTACTTACTTACTACTTACTAACTTACTTGCTTACTTACTTACTTACTACTTACGTACTTACTTAATTACTTACTACTTACTACCTACTTACTCAATTGCTTGCTTGCTTACTTACTTACTTACTACTTACTTGCTTACTTACTTACTTACTACTTACGTACTTACTTAATTACTTACTACTTACTACCTACTTACTCAATTGCTTGCTTGCTTACTTACCTACTACTTACTTGCTTACTTACTTACTTGATCATTTACTACTTACTTACTTACTACTTACTACTCATTTATTTACTTACTATTTACTTACTTACTAAGTACTTACGCACTACTTACTTACTACTAACTTCCTTATTTACTCACTTGCCACTTACGTACTTACTTAATTACTTACTACTTAGTACCGACTTACTCAATTGCTTGCTTGCTTACTTACTCACTACTTACTTCCTTATTTACTCACTTACCACTTACGTACTTACTTAATTACTTACTACTTTCTACCTACTTACTCAATTGCTTGCTTGCTTACTTACTTACTACTTACTTGCTTACTTACTTACTTACTACTTACTTACTTACTTGATCATTTACTACTTACTTACTTACTCGCTTACTTATTTACTTACTTACTCACTTACTTACTGCTAATTTATTTGCTTACTATTTACTTACTTACTACGTACTTACGCACTACTTACTTACGTATTTACTTACTTACTACGTACTTACGCACTACTTACTTACGTATTTACTTACTTAATTACTTACTACTTACTTACTTCTTTATTTACTCACTTACCACTTGCGTGCTTACTTAATTACTCACTACTTACTACCTACTTACTCAATTGCTTGCTTACTTACTTACTACTTACTTACTTCCTTATTTACTCACTTACCACTTACGTACTTACTACTTAGTACCGACTTACTCAATTGCTTGCTTGCTTACTTACTTACTACTTCCTTATTTACTCACTTACCACTTACGTACTTACTTAATTACTTACTACTTACTACCTACTTACTCAATTACTTGCTTGCTTACTTACTACTTACTTGCTTACTTACTTACTACTTACTTACTTGATTATTTACTACTCGCTTACTTATTTACTTACTTACTCACTTACTTACTACTCATTTATTTGCTTACTATTTACTTACTTACTTAATTACTTACTTACTACTTACTTCCTTATTTACTCACTTACCACTTACGTACTTACTTAATTACTCACTACTTACTACCTACTTACTCAATTGCTTGCTTGCTTACTTACTTACTACTTACTTCCTTATTTACTCACTTACCACTTACGTACTTACTTAATTACTTACTACTTACTACTTGCTTATTTAGTACTTACTCGCTTACTTATTTACTTACCTACTCACTTACTTACTACTCATTTATTTACTTACTATTTACTTACTTGCTTGCTTGTATGCTTGGTTGCTTACTTACTTGCTTATTTACTACTTACTTACTTATTTACTTGCTCACTTACTTACTACTCACTTATTTACTAACTACTTACTTCCGTACTCACTACTTGCTTGCTTGCATGCTTAGTTGATTACTTGCTTACTTACTTACGTACTTACTTGCTTATTTACTATTTACTTACTTATTTACTCACTTACTACTTACTTACTTAATTACTTACGTATTTACTTACTTATTTACTTTATTTATTTTTTATAACCGAAAGTGAACATTTTTTTTTTACTTGGATTTTTTTTTCAGGATCGTCCAAAGAGCGAAATGTGCTTCGATGGTTTCGGCGGCCATTCGAAAAACGAAAAATTCCCAAGCCCGAAGATGCACAACGCGGAAGTGAAAAAGCCGAGTCGCGTTGATGCGGCAACGAGAAAAACGAGGCTCGACGACGGTTCAAATAGGAAAATTGGCGATTTGTTCAGTTTGGACCAACAAACGTAATTACTGGATTCGAAGGATATCACGGTAATTGAGCTCTCGCGATTTTACATATAGGTGAAAAAAAAAAACAAGAAGACGAAGAAGAAGAAGAAGAAGAAGAAGAAGAAGAAGAAGAAGAAGAAGAAGAAGAAGAAGAAGAAACGAACAAAGACAGAGGAAGAGAAAGGAAGGAATTTATCGAGTTTGTAGTGTGTGTGTGTGTGTGTGTGTGTGTATTTTTTTTTTAATGCGAAACTTTGTCATGCAAAATATATATCCATTTCCCTGTGAATTATTAGATATTTGTGAAATAAATTCGACGAATTGTATACATTTTTTAAATGATGCAAAATTTAATTGCTACGCTAACTAAAGATTAACAATTCATCAATTCTTAATCTTTATGTTTATAATGTAATTTTAATCAAGAATTCAAAAATTAACAATTAATTAATTGTAATTGTGAAAACTCATGATTAACAATTGAGTTGTTAACAACAACAACAAAAAATCGAACACAAAAGATGAATTCTAAATTTAAAAATCGATTTTTAATCGATTTTTTAATCGATTTTTAAATCGATTTTTTAATCGATTTTTAAATCGATTTTTAAATCGATTTTTAAATCGATTTTTAATCGATTTTTAAATCGATTTTTAATCGATTTTTAAATCGATAATAATTGCCGAAGTAGGAATTACTGTAATGTGGTATTTTTTTGGGTTTAGACAATGTTTTTTTCCGACGTATTGAAAGGTTGGAAGAAGCGTTGGACCGAGTGTATCGCGTTTGAGGGACACTGCGTCGAGAAATAAATTTTGTTTTGCTTGAAAATGGCTTTTTCCAGTCGGTTCATTACCGACTGATGGTACGCATGTTACCATCAGTCGGTACATTACCATCAGTCGGTATATTACCGACTGATGGTAAGCTCATTACCATCGGTCGGTACATCACCGGCTGACGCATCACGCGCGTCTTTCACACGAGTTTCTTGCTCTCGACGGGAAAATGGGTTTTTCCAGTCAGTTCATTACCGACTGATGGTACGCGCATTACCATCAGTCGGTACATTACCATCAGTCGGTATATTACCGACTGATATATCTTATACATCTTAATCAAATGAATAAAGATCTTAATAAAATAAATATGTTAATAAAAAGAATAAATATATTAATAAAATTAATTGACATTTTATTTTGGAGCGATGAGCATTTTTTTTTAAATATTTTTCAATGTTTGACATTTATTTCTTGAATATTAGAAATTTTTTTTTCTCTTTCGAATATTCAATAATTATTTTCGAATATTAAATATTTGTGTTCGAATATTCAAGAATTATTTTCGAATATTAAACATTTATTTTCGAACATTCGGCAATAATTTTTGAATGATTGAAATTTATTTTCGAACATTCATTTTTGAATCTAAAAAGTCAATTTTCAAATATTATACAATTATTTTCGAATATTAAACATTTATTTTCGAATATTACAAATTTATTTTCGAATGTCAGGCATTTATTTTCGAATATTAAACATTTATTTTCGAACATTCGGCAATTATTATTGAACGATTGAAATTTTATTTTCGAACATTCATTTTTCAATCTAAAAAGTCAATTTTCAAATATTATACAATTATTTTCGAATATTAAACATTTATTTTCGAACATTCGGCAATTATTTTTGAACGATTGAAATTTTATTTTCGAACATTCATTTTTCAATCTAAAAAGTCAATTTTCAAATATTATACAATTATTTTCGAATATTAAACATTTATTTTCGAACATTCGGCAATTATTTTTGAATGATTGAAATTTATTTTCGAACATTCATTTTTCAATCTAAAAAGTCAATTTTCAAATATTATACAATTATTTTCGAATATTAAACATTTATTTTCGAATATTACAAATTTATTTTCGAATGTCAGGCATTTAATTTCGAATATTAAACATTTATTTTCGAACATTCGGCAATTATTTTTGAACGATTGAAATTTTATTTTCGAACATTCATTTTTCAATCTAAAAAGTCAATTTTCAAATATTATACAATTATTTTCGAATATTAAACATTTATTTTCGAACATTCGGCAATTATTTTTGAATGATTGAAATTTTATTTTCGAACATTCATTTTTCAATCTAAAAAGTCAATTTTCAAATATTATACAATTATTTTCGAATATTAAACATTTATTTTCGAATATTACAAATTTATTTTCGAATGTCAGGCATTTAATTTCGAATATTATACATTTATTTTCCATTATTAAACATTTATTTTCGAATACATGCTTCCGTGTTATTGAAAAAAAAAAAAAAAAAAAAAAAAAAAAAAAAATCCGGAAATCTTGATTAAATAAAACAAAAACTATTTGTTTCAGCGATCGCTTCCGGAACTCGTCGCGAGGCTCCGCGATAAAAAAAGCTCCCCGAGCTACATCGAAATGACTTATTGTCTCTTTTATTTGCGTGAAAAATTGAATCTTTTAAAAAAAATAAAAAAATGTCCCGACAAGAAAATCTATCCCACACACTTTTTAATGTCCCAAACGCGTCTTATATTTATTAAAAAAAAAAAAAAAAAAACGTCTATAAAACAAAATCATTTTATTCAAACGTTAAAATCGTACGACAACGCTCCGCTGGTTGGAGCTGCGTCTGTTATTGTTAAATTGTTCGCCATTGTTTTTTTGTGTACGATCGAAACTCAAAAAAAAAAAAAAAAAAAACGCAAATCGTAAAAAAAAAAAATGTACGTATGTATCGCTGTAAATAAACATTTTTTATTTGTCCCGTATTGGCCGTGAGTGGGAAGAAAAATAAAAGATTTCGTTCGCGTCGACTTTCCGCTGTTTGGGTTTGTGAGAATCGCGAGTTGTCAAGGATCGTGATGACGAAAAGTCATCGGTAACAAATGATTCTGTTGAGCCAGATAGAATAATCAACGACGCGAAATAAAATAATAATCAAAGTTCGAGAGAAGCGATAAAAAAATTAATCGACAAAAATTTGCGAGGTAAATAATAGCGAAACGACGAAAGAATAAAATAATAAAGAGAAGAAAAAAAAATCATAAAAAGAAAAAAAAATGATAAAGGGAAAAAAAAAACGTAGAGACAAAATAGTAAAAAGAGAAAATAAATGATAAAGACGAAATAATAAAAAGAAAAATATAATAAAGAGACAAAATAATAAAAAGAAAAAAAAATGATAAAGGGAAAAAAAAACTTAGAGACAAAATAGTAAAAAGAGAAAATAAATGAAAAGACGAAATAATAAAAAGAAAAATATAATAAAGAGACAAAATAATAAAAAGAAAAATAAAAAAAGAGACAAAATAATAAAAAGAAAAATAAATAAAAAGACATAATAATGAGAAGGCAAAATAATAAAAAGATAAAATACTAAAGAGACAAAATAATAAAAAGAAAAAATAATAAAAAACGACAAAATAATAAAAAGACAAGATGATAAAAAGACAAATTAATAAAAAGAAGAAATTATAAAGCGAAAAAATAATAAAAAGAACAAATAATAAAAGGACAAAATAATCTAAAGACCAAATAATACAAATACAAAATAATAAAAAGGCAAATTAATAAAAAGACAAAATAATAAAAAGGCAAAATAATAAAAAGATAAAATAATACAAAGGTAAAATAGTAAAAAGGCAAAATTAATAAAAAGACAAAGTAATAAAAAGACAAAATAATAAAAAGAAAAAAAAATGCGAAAAAGGAGAAAAAATGATAAAAAGACAAAATAATAAAAAAATAAAATAGTAAAAAGACAAAATAATAAAAAGTAAAAATAATAAAAGGGAAAATTAATAAAAAAGACAAAATAATAAAACAAACAAAATAATAAAAAAGTAAAAATAATAAAAGGGGGAAAAAAAAAAAACAAAATAATAAAAAGACAAAATAATAAGAAGAAGAAAAAAAATAATAAAAAGAAGAAACGATAAAACGAAAAAATAATGAAACAAAGAAATAATAAAAAACGAACAAAATAGAAAAGAAAAAAAAAATGCTAAAAAGAAGGAAAAGAACAATAGCGCTCACTTTGCTAATGAAATAAAATAAATTTTTTTTTTTTTACAACGACAGGTGATCCAACGGCAGGAGGAAAATAAATTCACAAAGGATGACGCGAGGGCAAAAAAAAGTGTTCGCGACACCCCCAGCGTATTATCCAGCCAGGCTCGATGCAATTCAGATGGGTGCCCATCCATTAAATCGTTACGACAATATACCTCACGATTCGTCGGAGTCTTCGCGGCGGGCGTGCTACTTCCGGAATTACCGTGACGAAAGCCTCTCGAGATTCTCGGTGAGCTGGCGGAATGTTTCGCATCGCGAACATTATTTTAATCCGAAAATCACTTGCGGCTCTTTCGAGGAGCGGGCCCATCGCGATAACTTTGCCGCTTGCATATTTCGAATATTACTCGAATCAAATATTACGTTCGCTCGATGCGGTTCGAGAGTGCTAAAAAAAAATTTCTTTTTAAATTGTCACCAAGTCAATAAAAATTTAAAGTAAATATGACTTTTTTTTTCTCCTCCAAAATCGTTTTTTTCTTTTTCTTACAAACAATTAAATAGTCATAATAACAATTGTGACGAGAAGGTGAATTTTATAAAATTAATTATCGAAAGATGTTCCTTTTTTAATTGACGATAACGTTTTTTTTTTTTTTTTTTATCGTTATTTCAAAGAGAAATGATTTTCTATTCGTAACTTTTTAATATAAATTATTTAAAGTGGGTGGAAAAAAATTGTTTTATTCCACTCGGTACGATAATGAATGTTTTACGCACCTCGTACAATAAAATTTCGTATAATGACGAAGAAAAAAAAAAAAAAGAACTTTTTCTTCAACTCGTGCGATTGCAACGCTCGTTAGAAAACGTTTTTTTTTTTTTTTCGTCCTCGTTTAAGGCAGTAGTCTGCTTTAGGAGCCGAAAAAAAAGCGTTTTTTCAACAATTTTTTTGAAACGGAAGGAAATGATTGCGGTAAACGAAATTTTGAGACGATAGTATATTATATTCAAGCTTTAAAAAACAATTTTTATTATTACAAATTATTGAAATTTGCCAAAGTTGTAACGATTTTTCTGGGGCGCCTGGAGTGTGCACTCGTAAATCGGTGCCGGTGATGGAGGTCGTGCGATGCATCTGAAACAGTGGAACCAAATTTTTTTTTAGTTTTTATAAGTTCCTTTTCTATATGAACTAAAAAAATACCGAAGAAATGACGAAATTCCAAATTTTTTCGAAGTTTGAAAAAAAAATTCACTTTTTTTGAAGAAAAAAAATTCACTTTAAGTTGCAAAACAAGTAATTTAAATAGTACTTTTGTCCAACTTTTTTAGTTCAAATAGAAGATAATTCAATACTGAAGCTAGATCACTTTGGTTTTTTTCGATCGGACATATATTGTTTTTACTATCGCCGGCACCGTTTTCCAAAACTTGTGAAAATGAAAACTCGAGAAAACGGGCTGTAAAGTTCTGCCCGAGCATTCGCACCTGCTCGACGCTCGGCCACTAAAACTGATCTAGCTTCGAAAATATGTCGAATTGGCCTCTAAAATTTTGAACACATATTCTTGGATAGTTTTGGAATAGATTTAAGACAAAAACGAAAAATCGATTTTTTGAAGCCTGTAAAGCAGACTACTGCCTTAAAGGACGATTTTCGAGCAAAATTTCTCGTCGAAAATAGGCTATAACTTTTTTTTATTATTGAGATATCGAAAAAATCCTATGTACTTCTTTAGATAATCTAGTTTTATCGATGCAGTCCAAATTTGAAGTCGATCGGATAAAAATTGCTCGAGTTCTGCTGCGTGCCGCACTAAAAAAAAAGTGGTTTTGAGAAAAACGCGTTCAAAGTTTTAGGTTTGTTAATTTATGCGATAAATTGGAAAAAAAAATTGTTTTACCTTTAATCAGCGATGCCGGCACCATATAGCTGGCCTTCAAGAAGCAAATGATTGTCCCTGGCATCTTTTCTCGAACTTGTTGAGGCTCTTCTTGCCTCTTTTTGCAGCGTCTGTGAGCGAGCGCTCCGCCAGCTCGATCCGCGCTGCGTCGCTTTCAACGCAAAAATTGAAACAATTTGGGCCGATAGTTATCCCCAACGTCTCCAAAACTTTCACGAGGCTTCTCAGGCCATCGTTGAATAATAATACCGCGATATCCAGCTGCAATATCGACGATTTTTTTGCTCCCGAACTGACACTTGGGGGGGGCTATTGCCCAAACTGATTTGTCGTAGCTTTCGTTGTTGTTTTGCGTGAAGCCGCCCAAACAACGCTGCAGCAAATCGTCTCTGCTCAAATCTTTCGAAGACTGGCGTAATTGCCTCCGATACTTCCTCAGGAAGAGGCGGCTGCGCGGGACCCCGAGCGTCACGGAGCGCTGCACCGCTCCACAAAATATATTCAATATCTCCGAAAATAATTATTTTTTCGACCTGGGTCCAACGGCATCCTAATCTTAAATGTATTTTAGATTTTTCTAGATGGTTTTCAAAAAATCGATTTTTTGAAGCCGTCACAGTGGTGTTGTCCCTTAATAATAATGCATTGGGAGTACAAATAAGTGTCCGCCACGCGTGACAGGTGTCCCCGTGCGAATGGTTGGATCAGGGCACACCGTACATTCCTAAACCTTGTCCTGTCGCTGCCAACGTGCTACGTAACATCGATCGTTCACTTGGCATCCCGGTCAATCATGTCGCAACCGTTGATCCAGTGCGGATGAAGGAAATCGACGATTTTTACAAGGTATTACCTATATATATATATATATATATGGGGCATTCCATGCCAATTCGACCTGGTTCTGACCCCTCGAGCCCTCAAATCTGGTTCCCAATTTTTCCTATCATTACTCTCACTCTATCAAGCAATTACAATTTTTTTCCGATTTTTCAAAATAAATTTGAGCGCGTGATGAATTTTTGAATTTTTTTTTTGAACACCTCGATCGCCGTAATCGAAAAATCGGAAAAAATTCCCAAAAATACAGTGTCAGATATAAAAAATGTTGGTGTAAAATTCATAATGTCTGGGCTTTTGCTTCAACCCGTTTTTTAGCTTTTTGAGGAAAAAAAAAATGAAAAAAATAAGAAGCAGAGGTCAATTTACTGTAGACTGTTGCTCGAAATTTTGTATGCATAGTAGCAGATTTAAAAAAAAAAATTCTCCGATTTTTCTAAATTGTATTTTGTAATTTTCGAATTTTTTTTTTTTTTTCATCATGGTTGACAAAAACCCTAATTAGGGATTTGGAAATGATACGAATTGCAGTAACAATAAGCGTAAGATGCCTGGTGAGGTTCGGTACACTCTAAACTACTCCCGAGCAGAAATCTAATCAGACTGCCTGAGGATCCATCAGGGCCGGATCAGGGATCAATAAGGCGCCCTGATCAGGCACGCCTGATTTGCGCCAGACAGGGGCCTGAGCAGGGACCAATAAGGCGCCCTGATCAGGCACGCCTGATTTGCGCCAGACAGGGGCCTGAGCAGGGATCAATAAGGCGCCCTGATCAGGCACGCCTGATTTGCGCCGGATAGAAGCCTTATCAGGTATCAATAAGGCGCCCTGATCAGGCACGCATGATTTGCGCCGGACAGGGGCCTGAGCAGGGATCAATAAGTCACCCTGATCAGGCACGCCTGATTTGCGCCAGACAGGGGCCTGAACAGGGATCAATAAGGCGCCCTGATCAGGCACGCCTGATTTGCGCCGTATAGAAGCCTTATCAGGTATCAATAAGGCGCCCTGATCAGGCACGCATGATTTGCGCCGGACAGGGGCCTGAGCAGGGATCAATAAGGCGCCCTGATCAGGCACGCCTGATTTGCGCCAGACAGGGGCCTGAACAGGGATCAATAAGGCGCCCTGATCAGGCACGCCTGATTTGCGCCGGATAGAAGCCTTATCAGGTATCAATAAGGCGCCCTGATCAGGCACGCATGATTTGCGCCGGACAGGGGCCTGAGCAGGGATCAATAAGTCACCCTGATCAGGCACGCCTGATTTGCGCCAGACAGGGGCCTGAACAGGGATCAATAAGGCGCCCTGATCAGGCACGCCTGATTTGCGCCGGATAGAAGCCTTATCAGGTATCAATAAGGCGCCCTGATCAGGCACGCATGATTTGCGCCGGACAGGGGCCTGAACAGGGATCAATAAGTCACCCTGATCAGGCACGCCTGATTTGTGCCAGACAGGGGCCTTATCAGGTATCAATAAGGCGCCCTGATCAGGCACGCCTGATTTGCGCCGTATAGAAGCCTTATCAGGTATCAATAAGGCGCCCTGATCAGGCACGCATGATTTGCGCCGGACAGATTGGGCCGGAAAGATTGGGACGGTCATCGCCAAAACCGCGAACAAAAACTAAACGATCAAGTCAAGTAAAATAAAAACTTAAACTTTAAAAAAATGTTTTCATATGTTTCATATTTTTAATAACGTTGGTAAACTTGATAACGTGTAACTGCGACAATAATTTAATAAATGTTGATCTATTTTTAAACATAAAATTAATCAAATGATTGAGCCAGATGACACGCGTGTCTCGGGCTGGATGAGGCACCTGATTCGGGCCAGATAAGTTGCTTGATCCGAGCCAGATATAGTGCCTAATCCGAGCCTGGTAAGGTGCCTGATACGGGCCTGATAAAGCGCCTGATCAGAGCCTGATAAGGTGCCTGATCCGGACCTGAATTTGCAAAAGCGTTACATCCCTGATCAGGGCCGGACTAAATTTGCCTGATCCGGCCCGGATTTGCTATTGTGGCAGCCTGATCCGGTCCGGATTTCACCCTGAACAAATTTCTGCTCGGGGCTATTGAACTACTACCGCAGACAGTAGCTTGAATATTTTTGATGATGGCGAACGGTTTTTGGAAATTTTTAAGGATTTTTTAAAGCATTTTTTTTTCTGTAATATCATCGTAAAATCATGATTAATTGAAAGCGGTCATGAACAGTGAACCCAAACAAACCCAAACAAATCTGGTACTATGCATACAAAATTTCGAGCAACAGTCTACAGTAAATTGACCTCTGCTTCTTATTTTTTTCATTTTTTTTTCCTCAAAAAGCTAAAAAAACGGGTTGAAGCAAAAGCCCAGACATGTATATCACCGTAATAATAAATTTTTTTTTTTTTTTTATAATTTTTTTTTATTTTGCTTCCTCGTTTTTTTTTTTAATAAATGTATTTAAAATAGAATAATTTTCTAAACGAGTTACGAATTCTTAAGTATCGTCTCCTTCTTTGCGTCTGGATGATTTTTTCGTTATTCACTTACAATTTGTAAAATTAATTGTTTTTGTTGTTCGTTCCGTGTGAGTATTTCATTGTAATCGGTGAACATCGGTATCTAGTACTTCGTGAAACTAGCGCCACCACGCGGAGCAACAATGAGCCGTGTGATGGCGCTAGTGTAGACGTGTCTCCCGTGCGAACGAAGCTCAAGAAACAGTCGCGCCCTCTCGTGTTGCCTTTTCCATTCTTCGCAGTGTGTGCAACTACAGCGTGAACATTGCAAGGATCAAACCGGTCGTCTTCATCCTCTCAAATACTTCAGACCCGACGAGTACGAGTTCCAAGGCACGCCGAGCCTCTCCACGAGCTATCTGCTCAAGCGTCTCGAGTCCTATAACGCTTACAAAGTGCCGCTTGTACTGCCGCTGACGTACGAAAGAAGAGTGAAGACTCCGTATTTACCGGAATACACGTTAACCGGCATTCACGCCCGTGGTAACTGCATCGCGTACAAGTACTAATCCGGAAGGTGTCGCTCTCTCTGGCTCTTTCCTTCTCTTCAGAAGTTCTTATTCACCGCAGCACGACGCCATCTTCTTCGTCGAGGCTTGGCCGACGTCCGAGCATTTGCTTTTCAGAATTTTTGAGAAATAAAAATTAAATAATACATTCAAACCCAAACAAATAAACCCAAACGAACGCAGAATTTTTGAGAAATAAAAATAAAATAACAGATTCAAACCCAAACAAACAAGCCCAAATAAAAGCAAACAAACAAAATCAGAATTTTCGATAAAGAAAAATAAAATAACAGATTCAAACCCAAACAAACCCAAACATACAAAGGCAGTATTTTTGAGAAATAAAAATAAAATAACAGGTTCAAACCCAAACAAATAAACCTAATTAAACCCAAACAAACAAACCTAAATAAACCCAAACAAACAAACCCAGAGTTTTTAGAAATAAAGATAAAATAACAAGATTCAAACCCAAACAAGTAAACCTAAATAAACCCTAACAAACCCAGAACTTTTGCGAAATTAAAATAAAATAACAGATTCAAACTCCAACAAACAAACGCCGAATTTTTGAGAAATAAAAATAAAATAATAGATTCAAACCCAAACAAACAATCCCAAATAAAACCAAACAAACAAAATCAGAATTTTTGATTTAGAAAAATAAAATAACAGATTCAAACCCAAACAAACCCAAACATACAAAGGCAGTATTTTTGAGAAATAAAAATAAAATAACAGGTTCAAACCCAAACAAATAAACCTAATTAAACCCAAACAAACAAACCTAAATAAACCCAAACAAACAAACCCAGAATTTTTTAGAAATAAAGATAAAATAACAAGATTCAAACCCAAACAAGTAAACCTAAATAAACCCAAAAAAACCCAAAATTTTTGCGAAATTAAAATAAAATAACAGATTCAAACTCCAACAAACAAACGCCGAATTTTTGAGAAATAAAAATAAAATAACAGATTCAGACCCAAACAAACAATCCCAAATAAAAGCAAACAAACAAAATCAGAATTTTTGATAAATAAAAATAAAATAACAGATTCAAACCCAAACAAACCCAAACATACAAAGGCAGTATTTTTGAGAAATAAAAATAAAATAACAGGTTCAAACCCAAACAAATAAACCTAATTAAACCCAAACAAACAAACCTAAATAAACCCAAACAAACAAACCCAGAATTTTTTAGAAATAAAGATAAAATAACAAGATTCAAACCCAAACAAGTAAACCCAAATAAACCCAAACAAACCCAAAATTTTTGCGAAATTAAAATAAAATAACAGATTCAAACTCTAACAAACAAACGCCGAATTTTTGAGAAATAAAGATAAAGTAACAGATTGAAACCCAAACCCAAACAAACAATCCCAAATAAAACCAAACAAACAAAATCAGAATTTTTGATAAATAAAAATAATATAACAGATTCAAAACCCAAACAAACGCAGAATTTTTGAGAAATAAAAATAATATAACAGATTCAAAACCCAAACAAATAAACCCAGAATGTTTGAGAAATAAAAATAAAATAACTCAAACCCAAACAAACCCAGAATTTTGGAGAAATAAAAATAAAATAACAGATCCAAACCCAAACAAAAAACGCAGATTTTTGGAGAAATTAAAATAAATGTGACCGTTCAGGTCCGAAGATTGTCCCGAATGCGAGAAGATCTAACCTCACACGGATGAAAAATATGAAATTTATAAAAACGCTACAACTTCGTCATTACTGCCGAATATCCTTATGAAATTTTCAACGCAGACACTCAAAGGACAGTACTTTCGAATTATCACCTTTTTTTGAAAGATCGATCTTTTTCATCGACCCAGGTGTATGCAAGCCCTCGAGAAAGGAAATTGTTTTACATTTTTATTTTTAATTAACAATTTTTTTTAGAATTTACATTTTTTCATTTTCATATTCAAAAAAAAAAAAAAAAAATCTTCAATAATTGCTAGATGTTTGGTTCGAATTGTTAGCGATTTTTTCAACGGGCATTCAAGCTTCCTTGTGCGATAATTCTTGCAGTTATTGCATTCTCAGCCTCGATCAATTAAGGCAGTAGTCTGCTTTAGGAGCCGAAAAAAAAGCGTTTTTTCAACAATTTTTTTGAAAGGGAAGGAAATGATTGCGGTAAACGAAATTTTGAGACGATAGTATATTATATTCAAGCTTTAAAAAACAATTTTTATTATTACAAATTATTGAAATTTGCCAAAGTTGTAACGATTTTTCTGGGGCGCCTGGAGTGTGCACTCGTAAATCGGTGCCGGTGATGGAGGTCGTGCGATGCATCTGAAACAGTGGAACCAAATTTTTTTTTAGTTTTTATAAGTTCCTTTTCTATATGAACTAAAAAAATACCGAAGAAATGACGAAATTCCAAATTTTTTCGAAGTTTGAAAAAAAAATTCACTTTTTTGAAAAAAAAAATTCACTTTAAGTTGCAAAACAAGTAATTTAAATAGTACTTTTGTCCAACTTTTTTAGTTCAAATAGAAGATAATTCAATACTGAAGCTAGATCACTTTGGTTTTTTTCGATCGGACATATATTGTTTTTACTATCGCCGCCACCGTTTTCCAAAACTTGTGAAAATGAAAACTCGAGAAAACGGGCTGTAAAGTTCTGCCCGAGCATTCGCACCTGCTCGACGCTCGGCCACTAAAACTGATCTAGCTTCGAAAATATGTCGAATTGGCCTCTAAAATTTTGAACACATGTTCTTGGATAGTTTTGGAATAGATTTAAGACAAAAACGAAAAATCGATTTTTTGAAGCCTGTAAAGCAGACTACTGCCTTAACGTCAAGAATCAACGCTGCAAGAATTAATATACATATTATAACTATCCTCTCGGGGATTCCCCGCGTTCGGAAACACTCGAAGGAGTAGATAATTGTTCTCCGGTTGAGCTTCTGGAAGTTTTTTTCTGCAAGGGTCCTCGCCCTAATTGCTGATTAACTTATACTTTATACTTATTTGCAGACAGACCGGACGATGTACTTCCGGTTTTCTAACAAATCATAAAAGTTTGAAGATGCCCTTCGAACGAGGCTTTCCATTATATATATATATATATATATATATATATATATATATATATATATATATATGGGGCATTCCATACCAATTCGACCTGGGTCTGACCCCTCGAGCCCTCAAATCTGGTTCCCAATTTTTCCTATCATTACTCTCACTCTATCAAGCAATTACAATTTTTTTTTCAGATTTTTCAAAATAAATTTGAGCGCGTCATGAATTTTTGAATTTTTTTTTTTTTCAACACCTCGATGGCCGTAATCGAAAAATCGGAAAAAATTCCCAAAAATACAGTGTCAGATATAAAAAATGTTGCTGTAAAATTCATAATGTCTGGGCTTTTGCTTCAACCCGTTTTTTTAGCTTTTTGAGCAAAAAAAAATGAAAAAAATAAGAAGCAGAGGTCATTTTACTGTAGACTGTTGCTCGAAATTTTGTATGCATAGTACCAGATTAAAAAAAAAAATTCTCCGATTTTTCTAAAGTGTATTATGTAATTTTCGAATTTTTTTTTTTATCATGGTTGACAAAAACCCTAATTAGGGATTTGGAAATGATGCGAATTGCACTAACAATAAGCGTAAGATGCCTGGTGATGTTCGATACACTCTAAACTACTATTGAACTACTACCGCAGACAGTAGCTTGAATATTTTTGATGCTGGCGAACGGTTTTTGGAAATTTTTAAGGATTTTTTAAAGCATTTTTTTTTCTGCAATATCATCGTAAAATCATGATTAATTGAAAGCGGTCATGAACAATGAACCCAAACAAACCCAAACAAATTTGGTACTATGCATACAAAATTTCGAGCAACAGTCTACAGTAAATTGACCTCTGCTTCTTATTTTTTTTCATTTTTTTTTTCCCTCAAAAAGCGTTTTTTGCTCAAAATCGCGTATTTTTGCAAAAAAAAAAAAACTAAAAAATCATATCGAAAATGACTTTGAATATTTTTTAAATATTTTTTTTCTTCATAAAGACCATTTCAAAACGAAGAATTTGAAAAACGATCTTAACCGCGCTATTTTTGAGAAAGTTATGAGCACTTGAAAAAAAAAAACGGGCGATTTTTTCAAAAAATTCACTACGCATTTGTGATGTAAAAAAAAAAAAATTGACAAAAATCGACTGGTGGTCGACTCGTTTGGGTTTGTTTGGGTTTGTTTGGGCTTGTTTGGGTTTTTGGTCGATTTGGCATGGAATGGCCCATACGTATATCGTCTTACAGTGCGTTTACGTTATTGGCATCTTGAGTGAAGGGATATTGGCGAGGGCTCGAGGACCTCTTTCACTCGATCGTAACAAAATCCCTAGGATATTACGTCGAGAAGCGAGAGTCGCGATATGATTAAGCCTCTCTTCTTGTTCCCCCCCCCCCCCCCCCCCCCCCTATTCTCGAGACCGCGATACTCGAGATCAAGGCTGGAGAAAAAAGACTAAAAAGTTGGTGTTTATAGAAAAACAAAAAGGTTTTTTATAAACACCATTTATTTATTACACCGAGAAAAAAGTGGATGGTATTTTCAAAAATGGATTACCGCGACTATTGGGACCAGAGGCCTGGGCACGGATTGATATTTTTGCTATGCAAAATGACCGTTTCTTTTTTAGTGTCCTACTCTGCCACTCGCAGCGCTGGTTGTACCCTTGCAAAGATGATGCGCGCGCAAGAGCTATTTACACACGCGCACATATAATCGAGCAATAGCCATATAACATCATCATATACCATTGATGGTGTTGTATGGTATTAATAAATACACACACCATTTATTACGCTATCATAATTGTTTTATTATTGGTAGTACAAATGAATTCGGTCCGTTTTCAAGAGATGGCTCTGGCTGTTATGAATGTTTCACAGTGACAGCTGATTTCGGTGCTTTCAGAGAGGTTATACATCTGCCAATAACATTCAGTTTAATATCGCTTTATCAGGCTCTGATCAGGCGCTTTATCAGGCCCGGATCAGGCACCTTACCAGGCACGGATTAGGCACTATATCTGGCTCGGATCAAGCAACTTATCTGGCCCGGATCAGGTGCCCTCATCCAGCCTGAGACATGCGTGTCATCTGGCTCAATCATTTGATTAATTTTTTGTTTAAAAATAGATCAACGTTTATTAAATTATTGTCGCAGTTACACGTTATCAAGTTTACTAACGTTATTAAAAATATGAAACATATGAAAACATTTTTTTAAAGTTTAAGTTTTTATTTTACTTGACTTGATCGTTTTGTTTTTGTTCGCGGTTTTGGCGATGACCGTCCCAATCTTTCCGGCCCAATCTGTACGGCGCAAATCATGCGTGCCTGATCAGGGCGCCTTATTGATACCTGATAAGGCTTCTATCCGGTGCAAATCAGGCGTGCCTGATCAGGGCGCCTTATTGATCCCTGCTCAGGCCCCTGTCTGGCGCAAATCAGGCGTGCCTGATCAGGGCGCCTTATTGATACCTGATAAGGCTTCTATCCGGCGCAAATCAGGCGTGCCTGATCAGGGCGCCTTATTGATACCTGATAAGGCTTCTATCCGGCGCAAATCAGGCGTGCCTGATCAGGGCGCCTTATTGATCTCTGCTCAGGCCCCTGTCCGGCGCAAATCATGCGTGCCTGATCAGGGCGCCTTATTGATCCCTGCTCAGGCCCCTGTCCGGCGTAAGTCAGCGTGCCTGATCAGGGCGCCTTATTGATACCTGATAAGGCTTCTATCCGGCGCAAATCAGCCGTGCCTGATCAGGGCGCCTTATTGATCCCTGCTCAGGCCCCTGTCCGGCGCAAGTCATGCGTGCCTGATCAGGGCGCCTTATTGATTCCTGCTCAGGCCCCTGCCCGGCGCAAATCATGCGTGCCTGATCAGGGCGCCTTATTGATCCCTGCTCAGGCCCCTGTCTGGCGCAAATCAGGCGTGCCTGATCAGGGCGCCTTATTGATCCATGCTCAGGCCCCTGTCCGGCGTAAGTCAGCGTGCCTGATCAGGGCGCCTTATTGATACCTGATAAGGCCCCTGTCCGGCGCAAATCATGCGTGCCTGATCAGGGCGCCTTATTGATACCTGATAAGGCTTCTATCCGACGCAAATCAGGCGTGCCTGATCAGGGCGCCTTATTGATCCCTGCTCAGGCCCCTGTCTGGCGCAAATCAGGCGTGCCTGATCAGGGCGCCTTATTGATCCCTGCTCAGGCCACTGTCCGGCGCAAATCATGCGTGCCTGATCAGGGCGCCTTATTGATACCTGATAAGGCTTCTATCCAGCGCAAATCAGGCGTGCCTGATCAGGGCGCCTTATTGATCCCTGCTCAGGCCCCTGTCTGGCGCAAATCAGGCGTGCCTGATCAGGGCGCCTTATTGATCCCTGCTCAGGCCACTGTCCGGCGCAAATCATGCATGCCTGATCAGGGCGCCTTATTGATACCTGATAAGGCTTCTATCCGGCGCAAATCAGGCGTGCCTGATCAGGGCGCCTTATTGATCCCTGCTCAGGCCCCTGTCTGGCGCAAATCAGGCGTGCCTGATCAGGGCGCCTTATTGATCCCTGCTCAGGCCCCTGTCCGGCGCAAATCATGCGTGCCTGATCAGGGCGCCTTATTGATACCTGATAAGGCTTCTATCCGGCGCAAATCAGGCGTGCCTGATCAGGGCGCCTTATTGATCTCTGCTCAGGCCCCTGTCTGGCGCAAATCAGGCGTGCCTGATCGGGGCGCCTTATTGATCCCTGCTCAGGCCCCTGTCCGGCGCAAATCATGCGTGCCTGATCAGGGCGCCTTATTGATCCCTGCTCAGGCCCCTGTCCGGCGTAAGTCAGCGTGCCTGATCAGGGCGCCTTATTGATACCTGATAAGGCTTCTATCCGGCGCAAATCATGCGTGCCTGATCAGGGCGTTTTATTGATACCCGATAAGGCTTCTATCCGGCGCAAATCAGGCGTGCCTGATCAGGGCGCCTTATTGATCCCTGCTCAGGCCCCTGTCTGGCTCAAATCAGGCGTACCTGATCAGGTCGCCTTATTGATCCCTGATCCGGCCCTGATGGATCAGGCAGCCTGATTAGATTTCTGCTCGGGCCATGGTTCGAAGGTCATGCTGTGTATCTGGTGGGACCAAAAGGGTGTTGTGTACTATGAGCTGCTACAACCTGGCGATTCCATTACGGGCGATCGGTATAGACTACAATTGATTCGTTTGAGCCGTGCATTACGAGATAAACGGCCGGAACACGAGCAAAGACATGACATAGTTATTCTTCTGCATGACAACGCTCGGCCTCGTGTCGCAAGAGTCGTAAACCAAATATTTGGAAACGCTCAAATGGGATATTTTAACGCACCCGCCGTTATTCTCCGGACATTGCTCCTTCCGATTACTGGTTGTTCCGACGGATGCAGCAGGATTTAGCAGGTCACCGGGTTCACTTCTTTCGCAGAAATCGAAAATTGCCTCAAAACTTGGATCGCCTCAAAAGACGAGACTTTTTTTTTTCGAAATGGAATTCGAAAATTGCCTGAGAGGTGGGAAAAAAGTAGTAGCCAGCGATATGGACAATACTTTGATTAATCCATTCGTACCTTTTATTTTGAAATTAATGGATTTTTTACCACAAAAAAAACGGCCCGAATTAATTTCTAATCCTAATAAAATAAAATTAAATCAACTTATGGTATTAATCGAAAGGTATGAGCAAATTCCGGCATCCTCACGACGGTGTGGACGAACTCTTGAGCACCGATGCTTCCCGTGTGGTCCAGATCCATCTCCTGCAGTACCTGCGATTAAAGATTTACCTTTCTTTTTTATTTTTCAATTTTTTTTATTTTTTATTATCGAGCAAGTCTCGAGCCAGGGTCTCGAGGCTGCCAAGTTTCAACGTTTATTAGTTATAGATTTACGATACGAAAGGATAATAGAATTGTTTTGTTCCCCTTAATAATAATAGCTCGAGCATCCCTGTTCAACTTTGGCCCTGTGCCTTGGCATCCGGAAAGTTTTCATAATTCGGCCCTTTCGGATGTCGATATCAATGCGGCTCTTTGGCGGGTGAAGGGGAGCGGGGGTGGATAGGGCTGAACGTTCGCCGTTTCGGTTTTTCCCTTTTCAACGCAGGCCTTTAATAGTTGTTAATTTATTGCCTTGATTAATAACGACGTCCATTGAGATGATTCAATATTCATTGTGATCCGGTGGCCGATAATGTCAGTCGAAAGTAGCGCGGTAACATTTCGTAGAACGAAAATCAAAGAGTGAATAAAATTAAGAGAACGCTGCTCCATTTATTTTTTCTCGTAAGGGCTTTCCTCTCGATACTTGGGGGATCGTTTTGGTACTATGAAAAAAAAAAAAAAAATTCACGCCAAATTTTAAGTCTTTAGCTCAAATAATTTTCGAGTTATCGAGAAAAACGTTATTTTCGGTTTTTATTTATTTTTCATTAGTAAAAATGAAAATTAAGGAATGGTTATTTTTTCCCATGTACCAATGGACGAAAGACATGGGATATTTTTTTTTTACGGTTCCACAATGAAAAGTGAATTTTTTAAAAAATAATTGAATGTAAAATAATTTTTTTAAGGGTGTTCCGGTGGACATGCAATGATCAATTTTTTATGGGAGACGTCGCTTATACCTCTTTGTGCTCAGGAATTTTTTCGGTTTTTTCAAATTGGTGGAACATAGTGAAAAAAAATAAAATCTGATTTTTTCGATCATTTCGATCTTTTTTCTGCACGTCTCCATATGAGAATTAATTATCCTGATTGAAAAAAAAAAAGATCTCACCGTTTGAGCCACATATTCAGCGCTCTGCCGATCGATTCTGGTTCGTCCATTTCCGTCTTTGCCCGTTATACTTTCCACAGCCACGATCAGATCGTCCAGAGACACTTGATTGTCACCGTCAAAATCTTCCAACAAAATGACATTTTTTGTTTTAATTTGACGTTTTTTTACCCCGATAGTTTTTCTTTTTTTTCAAATAGTTTCACTGTAAAACGTTTTTTTTCTTTTTTTTTTTCGTATTTTGTAATTTCGAAAAATAAAATAATCTTAATTGTTTACCAAATATTTGAAAAGCCCAAGCGGCTCTAACGTTGAGAGGACAATTGGCCGATAACGCTGAGAATAAATCGAGCGTATCTTCGAAACTCATGCAACCGTCTCCCTTCGAGGAGAAGACGCGAAAGATCGATTTGCAAAATGGATTGTTCTGAAAATGTTGAAAAATCGAAATAATGTACAAAAGTTTTCGAAAAATTATTGCAAAAATATTTCGAAAATTGTTTGTTTCGAAAAGTTTTCGAAAAAATTGTTTTTTTTTTTTCACAACTTATATAAAGCTTCATCCGAACGGTCTGGTATTAGCGTTCTTGTGAATTTAATTTTACAGAATATTCACAGACACTTGAAAAGTTGCATAAAATTGTACACTTACCAAACGAGTAAAATGGTAAAAGGTTTTTTCAAATCGATCAATCCGTTCGGAAGATATCGAGACTTTTGTTGTTTCTCACAAACGAAACATACAGCCCAAGGATATACAAGCCTTGCTCAAAAGTATTCGGCACCCTGTAAGTTTTCTATCCGGACAAAAAATTAAATATCTCGGTGAAAAAAAATTGTAAGCTAATTTACCAAACGGGGTTTCAAAGCGGACAGAACCAGCTTCATTTTGCTTTTTTATTTCTATTTTTGGAATTTTTTTTGTACCCGGTACGTCATTTTGAAGATGTCAGTTTTTCACGATTTTCGTACTCGGCAAAATCGCGTGCTGGACTTTGGAAAAAAAAAATCTCACCATTTAGTGATAAGATCATTGAAAAGGACACCGTTAGCTTTAGTTGCGTTTTTTAATTTAATTTTTGCGATTTTTTTTCGCAGAGTTATCTTGTTTTTCTTGAAAAGAAAAAAAAAAAACGCTAGTTTCCCGAAAAGCCGATAGCGGCGTAAATTGAAAACTATGCGCTTTGGAATATTCAGTCGAATGAGTAAAAAGTTGTATTTTGTTATTTTGGAGTCACTGCATTTTTTTATGATTTTTTTTCCTTCGGGAAACTGCCGTTTTTTTTTTTTTTTCAAGAAAAAACCAGATAACTGCGAAAAAAAAATCGGAAAAACTTTTTTTTTTTTTAACGAAACTAAAGCCAGCGGTGTCCTTTTCAAAGATCTTATCACTAAATAGTGAGATTATTTTTTTTTTTCATAGTCCAGCACGCGATTTTGCAAAGTGCGAGAATCGCGAAAAACAGGCATGTTCAAAATGACGTACTGGCTACAAAAAAAAAAAAAAATCGCAAAAATAAAAATGAAAAAGTAAAATGAAGCTGGCTTTGTCAGCTTTAAAATTCCGTTTGGTAAATTGGCTTACGATTTTTTGTCGCCGAGATATTCAATTTTTTGTCCGGATAGAAAGCTTACAGGGTGCCTAATACTTTGGAGCAAGGCTTGTATATCCTTGGGCTGTATGTTTCGTTTGTGAGAAACAACAAAAGTCTCGATATCTTCCGAACGGATTGTTCGATTTGAAAAAACCTTTTACCATTTTACTCGTTTGGTAAGTGTACAATTTTATGCAACTTTTCAAGTGTCTGTGAATATTCTGTAAAATGAAATTCACAAGAACGCTAATACCAGACCGTTCGGATGAGTTTAGATAAGATACGGTTGACTGTTAAGAAACTTTTTCATCGACTATCTATAATTTTGTTCCCGTGGTGACTAACTTTTTTTGTTGTTGATAGAATACTTTTTCCATATGGTAATAAAAAAAAGCCTAAATATCGTAGCTAGTCGCATAAATTTTCGAAAAAATAAATAAAAATACGATATTTTGAAAATGCGAATATCGAATTTTGTTTGTTTATGCTTTGAATTCCATTTCTTTCTCACTTTGATTTTGCGTAGTGAACAAATTACCATTCCAAACTAATCCCGAACTAATCCAAACGGTAAAATTACATTTCGACAGACGATTTCGCTCTCCCAATTTGTACAATCGTAAACGATAGCGTTTGCCGAGCTGTCGTTTTCGATTGGTCGATCGCTGCGCAACTTACGCGTAATTGGGGAATTATTTCGAGTATTCGTTCCACCGCAAATCTATGCTGAAGATTTTTCTTCAATTGCCTCGGCCCGAGTGTTTCAAAAAGCCGATAAATACTGCAAAAATAAAAAAAAAAAAACAAAAGACACGCATCGTCATTATCTCTCGAGATAAGCGAGGAAGTTTTTCACAGCAAACTTTATCAGCGTGGGCGTAACGCGAAATGTGAATTATTTTCAAATTGACAAAATTTCGAAGCGCGCCGCCGAAAATTTATTGACGGACAATTATTTATAAATTAATTCCTTTACGATTTGATCATTTTTTTTTAATAGAAAATAAATATTTGAAATAAAATCTTTTTTTAAATAAAAATTAAATTTTTAAAATAAAATCTTTTTTAAATAAAAAAATTAATGTTTTGAATAAAAGATAATTTTTTTTGCTCCAAATTAAAATTGTTCTCCAAATTAAATGCTTGAAAAATTGACAAGCTCTATTTAAATACTTAAGGCCTCAAAAGTAGATACATTTTTTTTCGATAAATTTTATATAAATTGAATAAATAAATAAATCCATTTATAACTTTATACAAATAAATAGTACAATAATTTTTTTTCTCTTTATCATTCTCATTGATCAAGAAAATTCGTTTTATTTATGTTCCAGATGAATGGGATACTTTGAAATCGTTTTTTTTTTTGGCACAACATTTTTTTTCCAAGTTCTCGAAACATTCGTAAAAAGACTAAAAAAACATAGATATAAAAATAATTTTATTTCAGTCGGTACGATAATGGACGTTTTACGCACGCTTGGCGTTCGTAAAACCCTCATTTTCGCACCGCGTACAATAAAATTTCATATTATACTCGACGAAAAAAAAAACTTTTTCTAACCTCGTGTCTTCGCGTTCACTCGTGTTACAAACTCACACTCGTTAAAAAAAGTTTTTTTGTCCTAGTATTATAATGTACTATTTTTCGTCCTAGTATCATAATGTACTATTTTTCGTCCTAGTATCATAATGTACTATTTTTCGTCCTAGTATCATAATGTAATATTTTTCGCCCTAGTATCATAATGTACTATTTTTCGTCCTAGTATCATAATGTACTATTTTTCGTCCTAGTATCATAATGTACTATTTTTCGTCCTAGTATCATAATGTAATATTTTTCGTCCTAGTATCATAATGTAATATTTTTCGTCCTAGTATCATAATGTAATATTTTTCGTCCTAGTATCATAATGTAATATTTTTCGTCCTAGTATCATAATGTAATATTTTTCGTCCTAGTATCATAATGTACGTCTCCTTCATCAAGCCCGAAATTACGGCTTTTAGAGTAGAATACCCCCTCGAAAGGAACTCGTAGAATTTCACAAAAAAAAAATCACAAAACCTTTCGCTACGTTTAGGAGCTCGGATGTTATTGCGTGGATGGTTTCGATACCGCGGGTTGATTAATACTCACTAGACAATCTCGGCTTTGTTTAAGTAAGTAAGTTGGCTGTACTCTTCGAGCACCTCCGGCGTTATTGCCGGAACAGTGGAACTCGAGTTTCCCATAACTCCAAGCACTTTATTTGTGTTTAGAACGGTTAATCGCTGGCAAACTGAAGAGCGTTTGTCTTGCGCATAGTCTCGACTTCCACACTTCGAGGTCTAACCGAGAAAAAGATTATGCACATTCGAATAATTACGAAATTAATTGAACAAAAAAAAAAGAAGCCAATTTCTACTCAAATAAATAAATGAAATAGAATTAAAAAAGTAAAAAAGAACGACTAAAATACATAAGAAATAATTATTATTATTTGTTATGAATTTTATTTATTCTTGTTTACTTTTGAATAAAAAAAAGTTTCTTCTAAATAACGAAAAATTACTTTTAAATTAAAAAAAAATACTTTCAATTAAAAAGAATTACTTTTAAATATAAAAAATGACTTTTCACATTCGAATAATTACGAAATTGATTGAACAAAAAAAGAAGCTAATTTCTACTCAAAGATATAAATGAAATGTAATTGTAAAAAAGTAAAAAAAAGTTTGCTTTTACATAAGAAAAAATTACTTTTAAATAAAAAAATTAGTTTAAAGTTTTCAAAAATTACTTTCAATTAACAAAAAAATAGTTTTAAATTTAAAAAATTACTTTTAATTTTAAAAATTACTTTTAAATGGAAAAAAATACTTTTAAATGAAAAAAAAAATACTTTTAAATAACAAGAAATTCGTTTTTGATCTAAAAAATTACTCTTAAATTAAAAAAATACTTTTAAATAACAAAAAAATAGTTTAAAATTTTAAAAAATACCTTTAAATAACAAAGAATTACTTTAAAATTTAAAAAATACTTTAAAATAACAAAAAAATTAGTTTTAAATTTAAAAAATACCTTTAAATAACAACGAATTACTTTAAAATAAAAAAAAATACTTTAAAATAACAAAAAATTAGTTAAAAATTTTTTTAATTACTTTTAAATTAAAAAAAATACTTTTTACTTTACTTTCGACCAAAATAACTTTTTACTTTCAAATAAATAAAAAAAAATGCACCTCTGTGATAAACGAGTGTGAAATTTTGTTTTTTTTTTTTTTTCCCAAATTTATTGTTGCATTCGATGCAACTGCGCTTGAGTGAAGTTCGAAAACACGTCAATCCAGGAGAAACTTCGATGAACGCTCGCGAACGCACGGAATACGAATAGGCCAGTTATTATCGTGGCACGGGGACGAGAATAATTTTTTTTTTTAAATATAATCTTATCGGTTCGCGTCTTGCATATCCGTTAGTCACGGTTCGTTTTATCAGCGTGAGCTAACGTAACGAATTCTTTTTTTTTTTTCTTCCTTTTACGTCTATGCCGCTCCCCACCCTCACCCCCACCTTGCTCCCGATAACGCCATTCATGTTGATGATCGATCGGGAGCGATAAACTCGTAGATTCCGTCATTTTATCCCCCCCCCCCCCCCCCCCCCGCACCCGCGACAGTGTTGGTATTTTGACTGAATTTCATTCGGAAATTTCACGGAAAAACTGAAAATTTTCAATTTTTTTTCATTTATTAAGGGCGTCTGTACGTGTAAAGTCGTAAAAAAAATTTTTTTTTTTTTTAATGTATTTTAGCTTTAACTTGCCTACTATTTCCACTTTCAATTTTCTCCCAAATGGAATTGTTTTCGGTTGAAAAATAAGGCAAAATGTACGTTACATAAAAGTTAATAAACTTTTGTGTTAATAAAAGTTATATATAAAAAAAAAAAACATAACGAAAAAAAGAAATAAATTTTTCGACTCTATCGTAAGGCCGCGACATCTATAGTGAAAATCGACCAGGCTGTTAAATAGACAAGAGCTGAATAAAAAAAAAAAAAAAACATTCAGAATATTACTAGCTCATAAGTGAGTGAGCCATTAGTCAGCTCGTACGAGCCAATTGGAAAGCTCTAAAAAGCTTTTCTTTTTTCTTCCCATTCGAGTAAAACTCGAGGGATCCATTAAGCCTGTTTCAAATGAAGCATCATTAACGGACGATCAAATGAACCGGCCAATACTCCGATGTATACCTGGACATTGGAGAATTCGATTTATCTTTAAACGTAACTCGTAAAACCTCAATATGCGTGTGTTTTACAAATGGACTTAGAAAGCTCGGTAGGTCGAGGAAAATTTTAGTACGAGAGTGCAACGTTCGATAATTAATTGCTCGAAGTGGTTGAATAGAGCAATTGAAATGAATGGGGAATTTAGGCTTGATAAAGGAAGCCATTGATTCGTGGAAATCGAACAGCTGCAAGGCAAAAGAAAAACCGATCAGCCGCCAATGCGGATGACACGAAACGTTCCGCCGAAAGCTGCTTGATGAAAATTTGAGCCCTATGTAAATGGAAAATTAATAAGTATCAAGTCAAAGCGCATTTGATGTTCGAGGGGGTCGATACATATTTGAAAGTCTCCAATAGCAGCGCGAATATGAGATGATATTGGACGAGCGAAATGAACATCGGACTTGACCGATGCAAAAATAATATAGCCGTGTTATTCCAAGACCACGCAGTCATCGAGCTGACCAGCAAGTCAGCGAAAAAAAAAAACAAAATCAAGAAAAAGGAAAAAAATGCTGATCACTAGCTCGCTACCTCTTGATGGAGACCAGACAGAGCCCTGGTATGGTACTGCGAGTGAGGAAATTGAATGGACGATCTTCGCCTGAATTCGCACTAATGGCATGAAGTTCTAGCAAGCTACTAAGAAAACTGACCAATAGGACAGCCTAGAATTCCCAGGCATTGTCGCCAGAAGTTCTAGCAAGATACCAACAAAAGTGACCCATAGGGTAAGACCGTAGACAGATGCTGAAGTCTCGAAAGCGCTTCCAAAGTCATTACCAAAATTGACCAATAGGATAGCCTAGAATCCCCAGGATTTGTCTTCAGAAGTTCTAGCAAGCCACCAGCAAAATTGATCGATAGGGCAGTCTGTAGGAAGACGCTGAATTATTGGAAGCGCTGCCAGTTGCCAAAAAAGCCAGCACGTCATCACCAATCAACCCCAATCCCCAGGCTTCGTCCTCAGAAGTTCTAGCAAGCCACCAGCAACATTGACCAATAGGGCAGTCGATAGAAAGAGGCTGAATCCTTGGAAGCGCTTCCAGCTGCCAAAATAAACCGATAGGTCATCGCCAATCAATCAATCGGTGTTTCATATCTGGATCTAGTTAAAAGGCAATGATTCTGAATCCAATGAAAAAATTCCACATTCATCAGGAGATTCCTATCTCTCTCGGCACTTGCCAAAACTGCATAGAAGTAGCAAGCAGCCTTCCGCATCTGCCATTTGTCTTCCCCAAAAGAGCGACCATGCAGGAATCCGTTTAGGACAAGCAGCCCAATTGATCTGAAATATTCATGGAACGTTGCCACAGCCGTGTTCCTGCAAAAGTTGGCGATCATTGCAACACCAGGCTGGAAAGTGACTAGTGGGTGTATGCGGGTGAAGGGGTGTGTACAACGATGCGGGAGGAGGATGGTGTACGGCCGAAGTGGTTATTGTCCCAAAACTCCTTAAACCAAAGAAGGAGAATCTCCAGGCTTCGTCCCCAGAAGTTCTAGCAAGCCACCAGCAACATTGACCAATAGGGCAGTCGATAGAAAGAGGCTGAATCCTTGGAAGCGCTTCCAGCTGCCAAAATAAACCGATAGGTCATCGCCAATCAATCAATCGGTGTTTCATATCTGGATCTAGTTAAAAGGCAATGATTCTGAATCCAATGAAAAAATTCCACATTCATCAGGAGATTCCTATCTCTCTCGGCACTTGCCAAAACTGCATAGAAGTAGCAAGCAGCCTTCCGCATCTGCCATTTGTCTTCCCCAAAAGAGCGACCATGCAGGAATCCGTTTAGGACAAGCAGCCCAATTGATCTGAAATATTCATGGAACGTTGCCACAGCCGTGTTCCTGCAAAAGTTGGCGATCATTGCAACACCAGGCTGGAAAGTGACTAGTGGGTGTATGCGGGTGAAGGGGTGTGTACAACGATGCGGGAGGAGGATGGTGTACGGCCGAAGTGGTTATTGTCCCAAAACTCCTTAAACCAAAGAAGGAGAATCTCCAGGCTTCGTCCCCAGAAGTTCTAGCAAGCCACCAGCAACATTGACCAATAGGGCAGTCGATAGAAAGAGGCTGAATCCTTGGAAGCGCTTCCAGCTGCCAAAATAAACCGATAGGTCATCGCCAATCAATCAATCGGTGTTTCATATTTGGATCTACTTAAAAGGCAATGATTCTGAATCCAATGAAAAAATTCCACATTCATCAGGAGATTCCTATCTCTCTCGGTACTTGCCAAAACTGCATAGAAGTACCAAGCAGCCTTCCGCATCTGCCATTTGTCTTCCCCAAAAGAGCGAACATGCAGGAATCCGTTTAGGACAAGTAGCCCAATTGATCTGAAATATTCATGGAACGTTGCCACAGCCGTGTTCCGGCAAAAGTTGGCGATCATTGCAACACCAGGCTGGAAAGTGACTAGTGGGTGTATGCGGGTGAAGGGGTGTGTACAACGATGCGGGAGGATGGTGTACGGCCGAAGTGGTTATTGTCCAAAAACTCCTTAAACCAAAGAAGGAGAATCTCCAGGCTTCGTCCCCAGAAGTTCTAGCAAGCCACCAGCAACATTGACCAATAGGGCAGTCGATAGAAAGAGGCTGAATCCTTGGAAGCGCTTCCAGCTGCCAAAATAAACCGATAGGTCATCGCCAATCAATCAATCGGTGTTTCATATTTGGATCTACTTAAAAGGCAATGATTCTGAATCCAATGAAAAAATTCCACATTCATCAGGAGATTCCTATCTCTCTCGGCACTTGCCAAAACTGCATAGAAGTACCAAGCAGCCTTCCGCATCTGCCATTTGTCTTCCCCAAAAGAGCGAACATGCAGGAATCCGTTTAGGACAAGTAGCCCAATTGATCTGAAATATTCATGGAACGTTGCCACAGCCGTGTTCCGGCAAAAGTTGGCGATCATTGCAACACCAGGCTGGAAAGTGAGTAGTGGGTGTATGCGGGTGAAGGGGTGTGTACAACGATGCGGGAGGAGGATGGTGTACGGCCGAAGCGGTTATTATTGTCCCGGCAGGCTGGGTACGTTTGTGGATAATGGAGCGAGCCTCTTGAGAGGTCATGCGAAACTGACGTTCCAGCATGTCAACAGCAACTATGCATCATCAGATGTCTGCTGCACGTAACGCGCGTCCTCTCGCTTACTCTCCCTCCCTCTCTCTCTCTCTCTCTCTGGAGGCTTCCATGATTCGATGGTCGACATATATACGGGCGTTAGGTGTGTAGGAACCATTATAATAAGCAGCTCCAATGGCCAAACGGACTTGTGCGAGAGCCCCTCCACCCAATGAAATATCGACTGATCGTAGTTACGTCGAGTGCCGCCGGTAGACTTCCAATACACGTTCCTACGCACGTTAACACGCCGTATCTATTGCTTTACTAACCGAGCCAACCGCTCGTCCACTTCCTCATCCTGGCTTGCCTAGTTGAATATCCCTTTTCCACGTGTGTCCAGCAGGAGCAGCCATCACCATTCCGATCATACCACTTGCTTCTTCCATCATACAGATAAGCGGATCCGTCAGGGCTGCTCCGTGTTCCGTTACCATCGCCAATAGCGTCAATCAATGACCATCATACACGTGATGCGTATCATTGGATTCGGCAAGTCCATCCTAAATCGAACACCCCTTCGGTTGAATTTAAATGTAGGTAGCTTGGAGAGGAAAATGCCTGATGAAGGGCCCCAAACCGGCCATGGAGCTTCCTTTGTGGAATCACTGATCATTGATGGAGGGATCAGTGGGATGATTGCGCTTCCGGTGTATAATGGGCTATCGCATGATTATCCTTCGTTGGCTGCCGAGCAATCACCCATCTTGTTAACTTGATTTATTGAAATTCAAGATTAAGGGGTCACAGCACCTTGGCGCTCGGAATGTTAGTTATAAAAATAAGAATTTTCTTTACCTGACATATGAAAGAGCATTCTTTACACCACTAAACAAGGTGACAAGAATGCTCTTCCATATGTCCACGTCACCAGATCCAAACGAATACGTTAAGGGGGTATTCTTGTCTAGTATTTTGATTAAAAAAAAAAACGATTTTTTGGTATTTTCTTAAACTATAGACTCTTAAGGATATGTCCTCGAAATGAAATTTCACTTAACGCTGCAGCTGTCATATGATCACGGACACATCAAATGGATTTTTTGCTACTAATTTGACAAGGATTTTTCGATGTTAGCGAGCTTACTTCGACATCTGTTAACTTTTAGTAGGAAATTTACTAAATATACTTAGTAGGGAATTTACTAATATTTTTCCCTGCAAAATTTACTAAATTTAGTAGGCAATTTACTAACTAAATCTATTAAGGTATTTAGTAAATTACTATTATCTTTCCCTACTAAACTGACCTAAATTAACTTAATATAGTAAGAAATTTACTGGATTGCTACTATTTTTAGGAAATTCTTTACTAAAACTAGTAAATTTACGAAAATCAATGTATTTACTAAATAAATGAAATTTACTAGATATGACGCAATTTTCGATATAAATTTATTTAGTCGGAAATGAATCGAATATATTTATTAGAGAGCTGACTACCGAAATTTATTGGGGAATTTACTAATTTACTATTATTATTCCATACTAAATTTACTAAAATTACTAAATTTACTAAATTTACTAAATTTACTAAATTTACTAAATTTACTAAATTTACTAAATTTACTAAATTTACTAAATTTACTAAATTTACTAAATTTACTAAATTTACTAAATTTACTAAATTTACTAAATTTACTAAATTTACTAAATTTACTAAAATTACTAAATGTACTAAATTTAGTAAGGAATAATTCTAAAACATAAGAGAATTTACTAACTACATTTATTAGGATATTTAATAATTTAATATTTACTATTGTTGCCTACTGAATTTAGTGAACTCCCGAAAATAAATAAATTTACTAAATAAACAAAGTTTACAAAAACTTTTATTTACTAAATAAATTAAAAATAAATAAATTGACTAAATCATTTATTTACTAAATAAAAAAAAAATGAATAAATTTACTAAATCATTCATTTACTAAGCAAAGAAAAAATAAATAAATTTACTAAATCATTCATTTACTAAGCAAATAAAAAATAAATAAATTTCCTAAATCATTCATTTACTAAATAAATGAAAAATAAATAAATTTACTAAATCATTTATATACTAAACAAATAAAAAATAAATAAATTGACTAAATCATTTATTTACTAAATAAACAAAAAAATGAATAAATTTACTAAATCATTCATTTACTAAGCAAATAAAAAATAAATAAATTTACTAAATCATTTATTTTTTAAATAAATGAAAAATGAATAAATTTACTAAATCATTTATTTACTAAATAAATTAAAAATGAATAAATTTTCTAAATCATTTATTTACCAAATAAATTTAAAATAAATAAATTTACTGAATCATTTATTTACTAAATAAATTAAAAATAAAGAACATTTACTAAATGAACTTCAGTTTGACAATTCGGCATATACAACGAACATTCTTTTCATCTGAATATTGAACATTTGTCTCTAGTTTGGCTTAGGACATTTTTCATCATTAGCAGACGATGTAATTAATATCTATGGTGATTATGAATCCAGAATCGACGATTTTGCGGATTAGAGCCAATTATGGAGAATATTATTTCTATAAATACAAATTACTCCGGGCTCCATAGAATTTCGCAGCATACGAGACGCATTAGCATACGCGTATATTATAGATCTATCCCGCATCGTGTTGAGCTAGCCCATTATTATGCGAATGCGATATCCTTTAACGAGGAAAATCAGCCCGTATTCGCATCTCCCGTCATGGACCAATCACTACCGTTAGTATCGAAACTGCTCCATAAAACAACTGATATTGCATGAAACTATTCGACAAAGTAATATACAAAAGTATGGAAAAATTGCACGTTAAATACTCGTCGCGAAATAAAATAAACAGTACTGGAAAAACATAAATAATATTTCAAATAATCGGAAAATTATTATATCGAAGTATTGAAAAAATTATAAATAAAATATTCTTTACCCATTGAAATATCGGTAAACTAAAAAAAAAAAACAAATTGCTAAAATGCCATAAATATTTTAAGAGTGCAGTAAACAAATGTAAATTAAATTACTCAATAAATTGTGGAAAAAAAAAACTATATGTAAAAAATAAATGAAAAATATTACCGAAAATTTGTTTTAAATATTGTCAATTGACGGCTTACACCAACTTGGCGCTCGGAAAAAATAGATATATGATTTTTTTTTAGAATTTTTCCCCGGCTATTAAATATACTAAATAATTTTTCTTTATCACTAATACCATTATATTGGGTATATGCATTATTCCGTAGAGAAATTCCGATAGATGGCGTTCGCATTTCTTTCTCCGCTCGCACATGCGTCAACCGTAACAAGAATTCAATGGACCGAATTTCAGCTTGCGATTTTCTGCTCAAACACGATCGAAACGAATCATTTTTAAATCGTATTATTACGTTTAATTGTTTTTAGATTTTTCGAAGAATTTTTTGGAATTTTAAAATAATTTTTAGAATTTTTTAGAATTTTTTTAGAATTTTTTAGAATTTTTATATTTTTTTTAGAATTTTTTAGAATTTTTTTAGAATTTTTTTAGAATTTTTTAGAATTTTGTAGAATTAATAGTCGAAGCTCGTGAATGCTGCTCAGACCGTCGCCAAGCTGAATTCTTTCTGAAAGGGTTGGCTTTTTTTCTACAACTCCTGGTTTCTTTCTGAAAGGGCTATATTTTTTCTAAAACTCCTGGCTTCTTTCTGAAACGCCTGGATTGTTTCTTAAAACTCCTGGATTCTTTCTGAAAGGCCTGGATTTTATAAACTCCTGGCTTCTTTCTGGAAACCCTGGATTTTTTTCTAAATCTCCCGGATTCTTTCTGAAAGGTCTGGATTGTTTCTTAAAACTCTTGGATTCTTTCTAAAAGGGCTTTATTCTTTCTAAATCTCCCAGATTCTTTCCGAAAGTGTTGTATTTTTTTCTAAATCTCCTAAATTCTTTCTGAAAGGTCTGGATTGTTTTTAAGACTCCAAAATTCTTTCTGAAAGGGCTGTATTTTTTTCTAAATCTCCTAAATTCTTTCTGAAAGGTCTGGATTGTTTTTAAGACTCGAAAATTCTTTCTGTAACGGCTGTATTTTTTTTTTCTGAATCTCCCGGATTCTTTCTGAAAGGACAATTAAAAAAAAAAAAAAAAAAAAAAAAAATGCGCTGGATTCGGTGAAGCGATATCGTCCTTTTCCAAAATATGATATACGCATTCCAAATGAAATAGGATTTATATTGGTTCCTGGCCACTTTTCATGCTGCCTGGAAATGAGTATTGAGTGCATCGTTTCAGCCGAATCATGCAAAACAGCGTATGGTCTACGGTTAGTTCGAAATTCGGTATTCAATAAGAGCTTAATTAAGAGCTTAATGAAATTTACCGTGACTATATATATATATATATATATATATATATTATATATTATATATATATTATATTATATTATATATATATATATATATATATATATATATATATATATATATATATATATATATATATATATATATATATATATATATATATATATATATATATATATATAATCTCGATTTCCACCGTATCGTCCGCCCCCGCCTCCCTCCGCCGCCACTTTCGCTTTCGACTCTTGCAAATACACTGTAATTATTGATTTATCTACGTTTGCGTACTGTCGGTGGACCAACCTTAATGGGTTACACAGCCTTCGCGCTCGGAAAAATAGGGGAAAAAAAATCTGAAAAAAAAATTTCACGCGACTTTTAAATATAAAAAATAATTTTTATTTCTTCCAAATATATTATAGTTTTATAAACAAGTTAAAGGATAACATATTTTTTATCGTTGAAGATATAAAGTCGTCCGGCAGGAGCCTCCTCGAAATACAAATACTCGTTGTAATAAAATTTATATAATATATTTTTTATAATTTTTTAATATTACAATTAAATATTAAAAATTGTAATGAAAAATAATTGATAATTATATTTATTATATTTTTTTTATAATTATTTGGTATAATTATTTATAACAATAAATAATTTATTTATAAATATTAATTATAATTATTTATAATTATAAAAAATTATAATCAAAAATAATTTATAATTATAATAAAATATAATAAACTTTATAATATTATTTAGGAATATTATCGGCGATTTTTTTTAATTGGATACTGCGTTCTTTTTTTCTTTATAAATTTTTCTTTTTTTCTTTATAAAAATTTTTTTTTATAAATTTTTTCCTTCTAAGGCAAGTCTTGTAACATTAAAATGAAGATGTACGCATAATTCCATATCCAAATTTGGTTTTCGCTTCTCGAAAGTTTATCCAAATAAATATTATTTTATATGTTTAATTGTCGAGTAGAAAAAAAAATACCTTTTTTTTCCAAGTCTTTACGTTCCATCAATGCCTTAATGGAACGTTTGAATTATCATTCTCAGGAATTTATTCATTTGAATTCCGCATTTACGTGTCTCCTTCGCTCCACCGTCTTCGTTAGACACAAAAGCGAAGTTAAAAAGAAAAAATGCACATGCGGAATTTCGTGTGATCGTAACGAAATAATTGATCGAATTTGGTGTCTTGACGTGAGGACGGTGAGACACGCGATGAAGCGAGATCCAATCAACGAGGGGAGAAAAAGAAGGAAAAAAAAAGAATGCACTTTATTGAGTCGGGATGCTCGATAGTTTGTTAATTTGCATATATGTACAGGGTGTTAGGGAGATAGCGCGAAAAACGGAAAAAAACTGCTGGAAGACGTAATTCAGGTTTCATTCGCCCTTAACCCTTCGTGGTCATCCTGGATAGAATCGATTCGTCGATCAATTTTTCGGCACAAATATATACCATCTTATCTGGAGTTTGAAGTATCCTCGTACCATAAAATTTTCACGCTCTTCACATGTCCGAATAATAGGACATTATGATACTAGGACGAAAAAACTTTTTTTTAACGAGTGTGAGTTTGCAGTACGAGCCGAAGGCGAGTGTTGCAATCACACGAGATTAAAACAAGTTTTTTCGTCCTTGTATCATAATGTACTATTAGAGCCTTAAAATACCAAAATAGGAAACATTAAAATACTGTTTTAGGTTAAATATATCCTAAATGACCTTCTTCAGCGATCTTTTTTGTCTTCTCCACTAACTTCCTAAATATTGGACCTAAATACTGGATGCAGAAAAAAAATCATAGATACCAAAATTGTTGAGAATTTCATTCTCTACAACTTTGTTTATGTTCATTATCGTCCCAAAGTCCATAACAAACGAGATAATGCGATAATCGTACTTTGCCGCTTTGTTCACGTTTAACTTAAAAAATATCGATTGTACGGTGAAAATGGTAAGAACCAAAGTTGTAGAGAATTGAATTTGCAACAACTTTTGTTTTAACAATTTTTTTTTTCAAGTTGAAAATAACCTAGTTTGTGACCAAAAACTTCTACACACCCAATATTAGGCTTTGCGTCGGCGTAGGACCTTAAATATTGGATCTAGGAAAAAAATCATACATATGAAAAATGTTGAGAATTTCATTCTCTACAAATTTGTTTATGTTCATTATTATCCCAAAGTTAATAACAAACGAGATAATGCGGCGGTTGTACTTTGCTGCTTTTTTTACGTTTAACTAAAAAAAATATCGATCGTACGGTAAAAATTGTAGACACAAATTCTCTAACACCTTGTATATATGATCTACGTGTGATATCGAGATGCTGGAACTCCGAGATATAAAAGTGTTGAAAACTGCTATCGGAAAACGGCGATCCTTCATTCGTTAAATAATTGCATGCTCGTCGATTAGATTTGTCAGTAGAGTTCCTTGTAATTGTATTAGTAGTGTGTGGGAGATGGAATGGAATAGAGAATCGGACATATATGTATATAGTATGAGCGTGGGTGGCTGGGCCATATACAGGGTGTTTAGCACATGGACCGTGATGATTTTTTGGGAGATTGGGGGGGTCATTTGCTAACTTTTTCACCCTCAGACCCTATGTCCTAAGTGTCACGGTAATTGAGTTATGATTTTTTTTTCGTTTTTTTTTTCAATTACCTGAAATTTCGCCTTCAAATCGTCGAAACTTTTTCGTTTGCAGTTGTAATAGCACGAAATAACTTTTGTTGTATTCTGCAATGTATGTTTATTATAAAATCATTATTTGATACAATTGCTTTCAAGAAAATCACTCATCAGCTTCCAAAAGTCTTAAAAATGTGTAAATGTATGAAAAATGTTAACTTCTAAATTCACAAAAAAAGAAAATAATAAGTAAAAGCTATTTTGAACTTAGCTTTGTTTCAAAAAGTTGGAGATTAAAATGATAAAAATCTTGTCAACAAAATATGATTGATTCAAATAAATAAAATAAAATAGAAGGATAAATGGGCCATTGATGAGACTATTTTTAAAAAAATCATAGAATGGATCACTCCAGTTTAAACAATTTTTTTGAAAAGAAATAAAAAATGGCAATTATCTTAAAAAAAAAATAGTTTCCACTTTCGAAGCAAAAAACACGTGGTCCAGTGTAAATCATAATTTTTTCATATTTTTTTCATGAAAGTATGCTTCAGAATGAAAATAAAATATATATTGACATTTGTCGATATCTCAATTATTTCAGGAGTTATCAGCGCTTAAACGTTTCCAAAACTTCCGAAATTGACATTTTTTTTTGGAAAATCATAACTCCTAAAGGAGAAGAGATAAAAATCTAAAAATTGGTGTGGATATTCCTTTTATGGGGTACAATTTTACAACAAAAAAAAAATCAGGAAAATAAAAAATGGCCCGGGTCACGGGCTCTAGGTGAAATGACGTGGAATGCCTCATATATAGTAGAGTCCATGTATCCTCGAGTTCCATTCGAATTTAAATTTCTCCGATGTCCGGTTTCACTCGTGTAATTCGTTTGATCCGACGGAAGTCGATCACACTGACGAGTTTTAGCGCACTGGTACATCTGTCTGACGGTAACGACCGATTCTAACACTTACGAGCAGATAACGTTCGGAGAACATTTTTATTCGTTCGTTCGTTCGTTCGAGAAAAAGTGAAAGAAACGAGTTTTGGATTAATAATGCTTTTATTCATTCGGAAGAAAATCGTTTGGAATAATTTAACTTTTTTTTTTTTTTGGCTTTTCGAGTTTCTTCAGGGGAGTAGTCTCTTATACCTCTTCATAATCAGGATTTTTTTATAATTCATTCAAATTGGTGGAAGACACTAAAAAAAATAAAATCTGATTTTTTGAGATAATTTGAGATAATGCAATTTTTTTTATACGATTACGCATAAGCACGGATAAATCGAATACGCATAAAATCTATCATCATTATACCATATAAATATAGCTATACCGAAATTGTTGAGAATTTACTTTTCCACAACTTTCATTATTGTCCTGAAGTTAATAAAAAACGAGATAATGCAATAATTGTACCATGCCGGCTTTTTTACGTTTAACTAAAAAAATATCCATCGTACGGTAAAAATGATAAGGACTAAAGTTATAGAGAATCGAATTTACAACAACTTTAGTTCTTACAATGTTTTTTACAAAAGTTGAAAATAACTGAGTTATTGATCGAAAACTTTTACACAGACAATATTAGGTTTTGCATGGGCATAGGACCTTAAATATTGGATCTAGGAAAAAAATAATAAATACAAAAATTATTGGGAATTTCATTCTCTACAACTTTATTTATGTTGATTATTGTCCTCAAGTTAATAACAAACGAGATAATGCGATAATTGTACTTTGCTGCTTTTTATACGTTTGACTCAAAAAATATCCATCATATGATAAAAATTGTAGGAACTAAAGTTTTAGAGAATCGGATTTACAAGAACTTTAATTTGTATAATTTTTTCCAAAAAGTTGAAAATAACCGAGTTATTGAGCAAAAACTTCTACACACCCAATATTAGGCTTTGCATAGGCATAGGACCTTAAATATTGGATCTAGAAAAAAAATCATAGATAGCCAAATTGTTGAGAATTTTATTCTCTATAATTTTGTTTCTGTTCATTATTGTCCTAAAGTTAATAACATACGAGATAATGCAATAATTGTACTTTGCCGCATTTTTGTGTGGAACTAAAAAAGTATCGATCGTACGGTAAAAATGGTAAGGACCAAAGTTGTAGAAAATCGAATTTACGTACTAAAACAATGCACTTGTTTTTTTTTTATACTGTATATGTTAAATAAACCCTCCAAACCTCATTTTTATTTCTTTATTAGTATTTTTAACAAAAAAAAAAAATTCAAATATGCCTTGCTTTTCGACCATCCGAAGGTATACAAGGCCTAAAGTCGATAATTACACTTATCGCTTCCAATGTTACACACATTAGGGTAGGAATTGTTGATTTTCGATGGTGCATCGGCTCCCACGAGGTTTACTGGCTTTTCACGTGGGAGTAAGTGCACCGGAAGAAAACGCAATTCTTGCGTAATTTTCTCACATTTTGGCCACGAGGTTGAGGAGCTCCCTTCTGAGTATTTTTCCGCCAGGATTTTTCGGTATTTCTTTGACGAAGTGAACGCCACCCCTGAGCTGGCTCTGCGGCGAAACTCGCCCTTAACCGTGAAGACGAGTGGAATGCAAAAAAAAAAAAGAAAAGAAAAACGTCATTGTTTAGCAAGCAGAACAAACGATGATGAAGTCCCTCCGAGAATTCTTTAAGGGGGTATTCTAGTTTAGAAACTGGAAAAAAAAACGATTGGTTTATGAAGACGTCCATGGACGTCCACGGACGTCCGATAAACCACATAGACGACTTCTTTAGCCAAAGATCTCAAGACTTCTCTGAAGCTCGTGAAGAGATGGCAGAAGGTCATTGAGCCAAATGGACCATCAGTTGATAAAAATTGCTTTCTTTAGTAAATATTTTTGAACTTAAGCATGGATCCAACATTTTCAATATAAAATCCCGAGAAAATTGTCTTCCGACCATCCAATGGTAAACAAGGCCTTGATGTAGACTTTCCGTTGCACCCACCATTGACGAAGCTACAGATTTCATTGGCTGTTAATTTGGCGCCTGGACGTGGGACGACGAAAGCCATGGGAAGTTCGCCACTAGCCTCGTCAGGTTTTCCAACGACTGCAGCATCCGTGATATCATCGAGTGTCAGAAGCAAGTCTTCGATCTCGCTTGGCGAAACCTGGAAGCCTTTGTACTTTATCAATTCCTTGAGCCTACCGACGATGAAGATATCACCGTCTTGATCATAGTAGCCAAGATCTCCTGTACGTAGCCAACCATTTTCGTCAATGGTCTCGAGCGTTGCCTGTGGATTGTCCTTGTAGCCGAGCATCACTTGGTCACCTTTGAAATACAACTCGCCAGTTTGTCCAGGCCCCAGGGACTCCATGGTCCCAGGATCGACCACTTTACAACTCTTACCAGGCACGAGATTTCCTACGCTCAGAAATTTACTCGTGCCTCTTGCGCTCATTGTACTGATCACCGAAAGTTCGGTCATTCCATAGCCTATCCGGAGAGTCGGATGACCCAGTCGCTTCATAGCGTCCGCCCGGATCTGTCGTGACGGGAGGAAGATAGAATCAAGGCAGGTGATGATTTGCTAGGTGGATTTAACATTGCCGAGCCGTACTTTGAAGTTTTTTTTACGTTTAACTAAAGAAATATCGATCGTTTGGTAAAAAATGTAGAAACCAAAGTTATAGAGAATTGAATTTGCAACAACTTTAGTCCTTGTAATTTTTTTCTAGAAGCTGAAAATAACTGATTTATTGAGCAAAAACTTTTCCACATCCGATATTAGGCTTTGCATAGACGTAGGACCTTAAATATTGGGTGTAGAAAAAAAATGATAGATACAAACATTGTTGAGAACTTCGTTCTCTACAACTTTGTTTATATTCATTATTGTCCTAAAGTTAATAACAAACGATATAATGCGATAATTGTACTTTGCCGCTTATTTTACGTTTAACTGAAGAAATATCGATCGTACGATAAAATATGTAAGAACCAAAGTTGTAGAGAATCAAATTTACAACATCTTTAGTACTTATACATTTTTTTATAAAAGTTGAAAATAACCGAGTTATTGAGCAAAAATTTCTACACACTCAATGTCAGACTTTGCATAAGCATAGGACCTTAAATATTGGATCTAGGAAAAAAATCAAGAATACAAAAATTGATGACAATTTTATTTTCTACAACTTTGTTTATGGTCATTATTGTCTCAAAGTTAATAACAAACGAGATAATGCGATAATTTTACTTTGCCGCTTTTTTTACGTTTAACTCGAAAAATATTGATAGTACGGTAAGAATTGTTAGAATCAAAGTTATAGGGAATTGAATTTGCAACAACTTCAGTTTTCATAATATTTTTCGTAAAGCTGAAAATTGAGCAAAAACAATTACCCCTTAAATTCAGAATGGCCGCTAACGAAACGGCGGAAGCTGGTCGCCATTTGGAATTTAGACAACCAGTGATCCCGCCACCCACCAGTTTTTGCAATTTCAGCCTCTTCTTTTCTCTGACCCGACTGTGCTATAATCCTATTCTAAAGGATGCCAACTGACCTCTGGTAAAAGCGGTGCTGCACCGCAAATGATTTGCTTAAGGCTGCTGTAATCGTATTCAGAAACTGCAGGACTTTTCGCGAAGAAGTTCATCATTGGCGGCACAGCGATCAAGATGGTGATTTTGTATTTCGCGACGAGGTCCAAATAGATACCAGGCTTGAATGCGGACATTGTGATGGCGGTTGCCCCCATGTGTATTATGTCGATCATGATTGAAAAACCGTAACCGTGAAAAAACGGCAGTACCATCAACAGCACGTCGTTCTGATCGAAATTGATAAAGTCAGGATGTCTGCAATGAAAATTGCCTCCATTGCCTCAAATGTATCGTGATGATTGATGATGGCAAAAGCAAATGAGTAATGGCCAACGAACATCATCGCAAATTCTTGGAGAAACATGTTACGATGGGAGAGCATTACTCCTTTCGGCATTCCCGTAGTTCCGCTTGAGTACAAAATAATCCCGGTCCTCTTGTCCAGTCCATCCAGATGGACTGCATTGTAAGTGTATGGGTTTGGCCAGGCACGCGTTTTGTTCAAAATTCTGTTGAGGCAAGGTATCCTATCGGAGAGCGGAACGTCGTCCAACTCTATTGTCTCCATTTCCCACGGAAGAGTCTCCTTGATTCGGCTTATCATGGCCTCCGAACGACGACTTACGAATATTATTTTTGGCTTGGCGATCTTTAGACAGTTTATTGTTTCACCTGCGCACACATTGGCAAAGTTTTACATGACAATCGGAATGACTGAAATGGTGATAGAGGATTGGCAAAATGATTTTTTTAGCAGTAAAATTGATTCTACCAAGAAAAATTGTAAAGACCAAAGTTGTGGAGAATTGAATTTGCAAAACTTTAGTCCTTGTAATTTTATTTCTAAAAGTTGAAAATAACCGAGTTATTGGGCAAAAACTTCTGCACGGCCAATATTAGACTTTGCATAGACGTAGAACCTTAAATATTAGATCTAGAAAAAAAATCATATATACCAAAATTGTTGAGAATATCATTCTTTACAACTTTGTACATTTTCATTATTGTCCTAAAGTTAATAACAAACGAGATAATGCGATTATTGTACTTTGCCGCTTTTTTTAAGTTTAACTAAAAAAATATCGATCGTACGGTAAAAATTGTAAGGACCAAAGTTGTAGAAAATTGAATTTTCCACAACTTTAGTACTTATTATTTTTTTCGTCATGTCGATAATAACCGAGTTATTGACCAAGACCCCTCCCCCACCAGTTTTTGCAATTTCAGCCTTTTCTTTTGTCTGACACAACTGGGCTATAACCCTATTCTAAGGGATGCCAACTGACCAGAGGTCAGTTGGGACCCTTTAGAACTCCAAACTAGTGTCCTGTTTCTCTATTCTGAATGGCGATCATGGCGAGCCAAATTATCAAGGTTGGGGCAAGTACGACTTAATCAAGAGATTGCGGGTCTGCAAGGTTGTGGCAGATGGTGGAGTTTATCAGGAGATACGAGACTGATGTCTTTTTTCCGTAGTCTGGTTGGTGATCACAAGGAGCTATGTCTATTGAGGCTTTGCTACTGATCAAGCGCCTTGCAATCAGCTGAAGCCATACATCGTATGGGGATAGTAAAGATTCTGATGTCTAACCTAAACTGTGTCATTTGTATCTTGATCTCCAGGCTTGTTGCTGGAAAACGCAAAGTCCCCGAGACACGACTTCAAGAAGATTTTTGCAAATTCCTAAAAAAAAGTACCATTCTCCAGGGATTCACTTTTTTCTAGCCTGGTTGGCGATCATGGGGAGTCAAGTCTTGAAGGTTAGAGCAAGTATGATTTAATCAAGAGATTGCGAGTCTGCAAGGTTGTGGCAGATGGTGGAGTTTATCAGGAGATACGTGACTGATGTCTTTCTTCCGTAGTCTGGTTGTTGATCACAACGAGCTATGTCTATTGAGGCTTTGGCAACGCTGAGAGATTGACGGCAGCCTCCTTAAGAAATCAATGTATCACTTTCTACCTTCGGCGTATTCCGGATTCATTGGTACGATTACAGCTCCTCTGTATAGAATGGCGCATGCAGCGATGTACCAGTTGATGTGATTCTCAGCTGATATGGCTATTGTGTCGCCGACCTTGACACCCCGCTCGTCAAGGATCACAGCCAGATTGACGCTCTTCACAAGGAGCTCTCGGTTAGTCACGAACTGTCCCGTTTGTCCGTCCACCTGCGATAACCAAAGTTACGAGATGTCGTTAGAGGTGCTTGGTCGTCCAAAAACGGCCCATCTCGGCGGATAATTGCGGAGATGCAAGTGGTGTTCGGGACCGGTTCGCATACTTCGTTTTGAACCACTTTCGGGTGAATCATAAATCCGCACGTGATTACGATGCAACGGTACAGAACCGAGAATGGACACGTATAATGGCGGCACATGAATCTTCAAAATGGCGGCACATGAATGTTCAAAATGGCGGCAAATGAGTATTCAAAATGGCGGCACATAAATGTTTAAAATGGCGTCACATGAATGTTTAAAATGGCGTCACATGAATGTTCAAAATGACGGCACATGAATGCTCATAATGGCGGCACATAAATCTTCAAAATGGCGGCAAATGTATATTCAAAATGGCGGCACATGAATGTTCAAATGACAAAATCAGCGAATTCGTTTTTATCGTTGG
>OZ010726.1:4747716-4777716 GCA_963932345.1 Ophion ventricosus | reverse complement strand
CGAGGGGGTATGGTGGGGCGGAGCGGAGGGGGTTGAGTGTAGAGAAACGCACCCCTCGGATTGTTCCTGCCGTCACGAAATGCCGATATCGCACAAATTGTATCCGGTTTACCCAATACGCCCAAATATTTAAGGATTGCGGGATTTCCAGCGGGCAGAGGGTGGGGGATGGGACGGTGGAGGGGGAGGGGGCGGCAGAAATCGCGAGAGCGAGTGCCTTCCTCCTAGAGGAATGAGAGAGGAGCGAGGGGAGAAAAAAATTCTTCATGCTGAGCAGGGCCAAAAGAGGGGTTGACTCGGCAAGATGAAGACGGGAGGAGAAGAGAGGATGCCGAGGCGGAAGGAAGAGAATACGATATTATGGCCCGAAGCTTCCGGAGGAACCGAGTGATCTAGGGATTTCGAAGAATCCTCAGCATCGCGGATCTTCCATCTGGAGACGGAAGACATTGCGAAGGGGCTCACAAGCAGAGCTAATTCAAGCCGAACTCTCTTCCTCCAGCCGCTCTCCCCGCCCCTCGACGCCCCCCCGCCGCTCACCCCATACACCCCACGCACCGCCGCCGCTGGTTCATCTTTCTTCGAACATCCGCAAGCTTTCCTACATCTCCGCAACTCCACTTCTATAGGGTGGACTGCTGCTTTTGTGTCTTGGGACTTTGAGGTTATGTGTGTGATGATATAACTGCTTTTGGATGATTGTTGATGAGTTAACGAGATTACGAGACGACCGTGAACGTCAAACACGGTTTAGCAGTTACGATTGCGGCTCGTTGCAGCGTACGGGCAATCGAGATACGCGCCCTCTGGCGGAATAGTACACCTCTTTTGGTTCGCATACTCTCAGCCACGCTGCAGGTCACGGGAGCTTTGGAATTTTGTTGTTTTTTCGGGGCGAGGGCTAGGGAGGAGCCTGATGAAAAATGGTTTTTGTTACAATGTTTTTTTTTATTTTTTAAATAAAGGTTAAATAACAGTCGATAATTACGCAACGCACATGACACAAGCGTTTATGTTAGGGGACGTCTGTTGATTGCGTGAGATGTGTTTTTATTTAATTTGGACCCTCCCCTCCATCCTGGTAAGATTTCGGTGAGATGTGGAGGCATCCGTTCTCCCCCGGACTCGACATTTTCCCCATAATTTTTTAATTATTACATTTGTTCAATATGCTCGTGTATGAAATCTGGTCACAAATCTGAGACTAGACTAATACCACAAAGCAAAACAAAGCTGAATTTGTTCCCTTCGAAACGCCGTTCGTTAAATTTGGTTATCTCTTTTTTTTTTGTTTCACGGAGCTATCTAGTGCGGCAAGAAATAACGGCAATTAGTTGATGAAATTGAAACCGAATAAACGTCAAACACGGTTTAGCAGTTACGGTTGCGGCTCGTTGCAGCGTACGGGCAATCGAGATACGCGCCCTCTGGCGGAATAGTACACTCTTTTGGTTCGCCTACTCTCAGCCACGCTGCAGATCACGGGAGCTTTGGAATTTATTGTTTTTTTTCGGGGCGAGGGCTAGGGAGGAGCCTGATGAAAAATGGTTTTTGTTACAATGTTTTTTTTTTTTTAAATAAAGGTTAAATAACAGTCGATAATTACGCAACGCACATGACACAAGCGTTTATGTTAGGAGACGTCTGTTGCTTACGTGAGGTGTGTTTTTATTTAATTTGGACCCTCCCTGGTCCAATTTGGACCCTCCCTTTCGATCCTGGTAAGATTCGGTGAGATGTGGAGGCATCCGTTCTCCCCCGGACTTGACATTTTCCCCATAATTTTTTAATTATTACATTTGTTCAATATGCTCGTGTATGAAATCTGGTCACAAATCTGAGACTAGACTAATACCACAAAGCAAAACAAAGCTGAATTTGTTCCCTTCGAAAGGCCGTTCGTTAAATTTGGTTATCTCTTTTTTTTTTTTTGTTCGACGGAGCTATCTAGTGCGGCAATAAATAACGGCAATTAGTTGATCAAATTGAAACCGAATGAAATGTCCACTCAATTGAAATTCGAAACTGCCTAATCATCAGACTCATCCAAATGACGACAAAATCGACAATCACCTTTCCAAAATCCTGGCCACGATCATCATCATCATTGCCGTTCTTGGGTGATGGCATATTTAGGGTCTAGGAGGAAAAAAAAAAAACTTTATCAGTCTAGGTGCCAAGAGAGTCTGTACCATCCGGCAACTCTGTTTTTTTTTTTTCAACAGTTCCCCTTCAATCTTCAATTCTCAGCCGAAGTTGTCTCACTTTGTGCAGTAATGCGTCGGATATACACTCCGTAAATCCAAGCGCGAAGAGATGAAGAATTCCGTGTCCCTTAAGAGTCCGTACTCATGCTCCAAAGTCTTCGAGGAAAATACCAGTCTATATAAATAAATATATATATATATATATATATGAATAGATGGAAGCGCAAAAGTGGAGAGGCTTGCCAGGCACTATGTAGCAGGATCGAAATGAAATTTGCCTGAGGAAATCGAGTTTCTAATGGAGACGCTACGCCTGCCCTCCCATCCCGCCCTTCTTCCACGTTCACCAAGTTGCCTCAACGTCACGCGTTTTAAGACAGCCTAGAAGGTAAGGGCTGTTGCAGAAATCTTCGCTGCAAGTCCTCGCCAAGCGTCTACGAGGCTTTCCTTCGGGAATTGGTCTTCATACCTTTGTCTAAAGGGTGATTCCAAAGGAAGTCTTTCAATGATTCTCAATGATTCCAAAGGTGTGTCCAGGTAGAAATTTTAGTAGGGTCCGATTCGGGATGCTTTCAGATTACCTGACTGCCCTGTTAGGACACTTATACAAGGGAAACCCTATAGCCGCCTGATAGAAAGTGTAACGTTATGTCACGTATGGGTTTTATATGGCTGCCTGATTAGGCTTGTTTGAAATATTTTTTATCATTTTTTTCTTCGACCCGGTACACGTTTTTGTGATCGTTTTTCCGACTATTTTTTGAACATCGAGAGAATTGGGCGCATAACTTGTGGAAAATTTTTGTTGTCATTTTTTTTATCCGTGATGAATTTGAGAGAGGTAGCGGAAGCTTCATTTTCATTTTTTTTAAAGTTTTGTACAATTTTTTTTCGCAAAGTTACTTCATTTTTGGCTAAAAAAGAAGAAAATTTTGAAAATTCAACGGAATTCAAGAATTATAGGGATTAGGGGAAAATGTCAAAGAGATAAGAAGTTGCGTAAGTTTATACCGGATCGCCTGGAATTTTTTCAGAATTTTCGTTGGAGATTTTTTTTTTTTTTTCCCTCGAAACTCCGATGAGTAGAATGGCTTAACTCGAAAAGTATGGCGTTTAGGACTAAATATGAGGAGAAGAAACTTTTTTAATTTCCGATTTTATATTAGCTTGAATTTTTCTGATTTTTTTTTCACATTTTTTTCAATTTTTTTTTGCCCGGCACTCGGAGAATCGATTGTTTGGACGATTCGCCGAGTTTCAGCCGAAAAAATGTCGAAAAAAATTTTGAAAAAATTCATGCTACTTGAAAATCGAAAATTAAAAATGTTTCTTCTCCTGATATTTTGTCCTAAACGCCACACTTTTCGAGTTAAGACATCCTACTCATCAGAGTTTCAAGAAAAAATAGTAAAGAGAGAAATCTCAAAGGAAAATTCTGAAAAAAATCCAGTAGATCCAGTATAAACTTACGCAACTTTTTGCATCTCTGACATTTCCTTGTAAACCCTATAGTTTTTGAGTTACGTGGTATTTTCCAAAATTTCGTCTTTTTTAGCCAAAAAAAGAAATAACTTTGCGAAAAAAAATCGTACGATACTTAAAAAAAACGGAAATGGAGCTTCTTCTACCACTTTCAAGTTTACGATGGACAAAAATATAAAAAAAAAATTTCCATGCGCCCATATCTTGACGGACGAAAAATAGCCGAAAAACAGTCACGTACGAAAGCGCGTAACGGGTCGAAAAAAATCATAAAAAAATATTTCAAAAAAGGAAAAACAAAGCTGTAATTGTTCCCTTCAAAATGCCGTTCGTTAAATTTGGTTATCTTTTTTTTTGACGGAGCTATCTAACTTTTAGTGCGAGAAGAAATATCGACTGGTGTGTCCAAACTTTTGAGCGGTAGTCTATAACTCGAAGCTTTTTGGGTTCAGGCATTATACTTGCTTTTTCTTTTTTTTTTTTTTTATAGACTACCGAGAAGTTCCATTTTTGGCGTATTCCAGTCTTCTATGTCAATAAAAACTGTCCAATACACGTCTATAGACTAGGAAAAAAAAAATGGTTGCTTCATTTATGTGATGAGTTCATTGGCTTATCTTCGACAGTGCTGCGCAGTAATTACAGACGTTAATCTTTGCTACAGCATTGTCATTTTCTCAAAGTCCCGACTCTTAAGAATATGTTCTCAAATGGACATTTCCAATTTCCCAGGATTTACAAATTTTGCACAATTTTATTTCTTGCAAAGAAAAAAAACGCTCGAAATTAAGGCCTTAAGAATCCTGCTTCAAAGCAACAATCAAATGTCTATCATTTGAAAATCCCTCCCTCTCTCCCCCCGCAAATCCTAAACCGCCCCTCCCGCCTTTGCAATCGAAAGGAAAAACTTTGAAGTCTGGACGGTAAATCCCTAGGCAGAAATCTCTAGTGCAAGATGACGAAAAGAACTGGACAGTTGGTGAAAAGGATACGTGGGTGGTTATGATGATACGATAAGACGTATCTGGACCAACACGAAACACCAACACTGGAAGAACGTCGTTGTATCAAAGTGCCGCATGAACTGGTGCAGTGCAGACGTTGGGAAAATTTTCACCACCAAGCTCTATCCACCTTAGGCCATCAGTTGGAATTTAGCACGTAGTTGTAGGTAACCGATGTTTGGGTGAAGCCACAGATTCATTCGACGTTGGTGCTGTCGCTGAGAGAGAGAGAGAGAGAGAGAGAGAGAGGGGGCAGAGGGAGAGAGGGAGAGAGAGAATCAGCTGAAGCTTTTGGCACACACATACGCGAAGAGCCACATGAGTTGGTGTAAGTCTACGCGCCATCCCCTGGAAGTCTCGGGCGAATTAACGAACGACTTTTCGCACCCCACCAAAGCTGACGAGTGGTGGGGAAGGCCAGGCTGGAGGAGGAAGCAGCCAGGCTTTTGGATAATGCGTGAGACTTTATCTTGTGAGCTCACGAGGCTTGCACAGGTAGTCTGTTTACTTAAGATAATAAGGAAACGTCGAGAGGATTGACAGCGGTTAAGAGGATCGAGGAAGGTTGAAGTGGCTTCTACCTTCAGGACATTCGGAAATCTTCTGAGGTGAGAGACACAAAACAACAGACGAAAGTTCTACCTTGGTTGAGAAGATATTCCATGCGGATGATGTTTAGTGGAAGAGATTTACTGCAGATTCAAGAGGAACGAGCGGAAGTTCTTGGAGTGACGATCGTGTCATTGGTCGGTGGTTTCTGGGATGGTAGTCCATTGGGTAGGGCAGGGGTGGACACACTTTTAAAGTTTACGGTTGACAATACGATTCAAAATATTCCTGGTGGTCTACCATCGGCAATAAACAAACAAACAAAAGTTGGCTTTGCTTAAACCCAAACAAACCGAAACAAACACAAATATATTTAGTCAATGAAACATTTCTAAATTTGTTTTACAGACTGTTTTACAGAGTAAACCGCGGTCGACGCGATGGCCACCGCTGGTAAAAATATCCTATCGGATCTTTCAATTTTAGCTAGACTGGTGCAAAAACCGGAGCAGCTCTTTTGATTCTGGCTAGATTGGTGCAAAAATCGGACCAGCTCTATTGATTCTGGCTAGATTGGTGCAAAAATCGGACCAGCTGTTTTGATTCTGGCTAGACTGGTGCAAAAACCGGACCAGCTCTTTTGATTCTGGCTAGACTGGTGCAAAAATCGGACCAGCTCTTTTGATTCTGGCTAGACTGGTGCAAAAACCGGACCAGCTCTTTTGATTCTGGCTAGACTGGTGCAAAAACCGGAGCAGCTCTTTCGATTCTAGCTAGACTGGTGCAAAAATCGGACCAGCTCTTTTGATTCTGGCTAGACTAGTGCAAAAACCGGACCAGCTCTTTTGATTTTGGCTAGACTGGTGCAAAACCCGGACTAGCTCTTTTGATTCTGGCTAGACTGGTGCAAAAACCGGACCAGCTCTTTTGATTCTGGCTAGACTGGTGCAAAAATCGGACCAGCGCTTGTGATTATAGCTAGACCGGTGCAAAAACCGGACCAGCTCTTTTGATTCTAGCTAGACTGGTACAAAAACCGGACCAGCTCTTTTGATTCTGGCTGGACTGGTGTAAAAACCGGACCAACTCTTTTGATTCTTGCTAGACTGGTGCAAAAACCGGATCAGATCTTTTGATTCTTCCTAGACTGGTGCAAAAACCGGACCAGCTCTTTTGATTTTGTTTAGACTGGTGCAAAAACCAGACCAGCTCTTGTTGATTCACTTACGTTGATGTATCGAAAGATTTGTGATTTATTTTAATTCACACTTACACTTTTAATTTATTCTGAATGGCCTAGCCAGCTTTTTCAATCTGACTAGATTGATGCATCAAGGTGTATCCCGTCTGCGACCCTCACGCACTTTGAGGACTTTACGCGTCGCTCATTGTTCGCTTTCGAATGTCGTAACTTCGCGCCTCGTTTGATCGAACTTGGCAACATCAAAGCGAGGTAGATAGCAACTTCTGCGTCTTCCAAGCTACTGAACTTCAAGCAATAAGAGACAATTGTTGCTGCAATTGTGCTGCTGATGAAAAAGTGCCTCAGCGTTGCCAACCATTCTTTCTCTGGCTCCTTCGGAAATATGAAGACGTACCAATCTATTGCGAATCCTTCATCCTCCCCTTACTCGTCTAAGCACACTTCTCCCGATCCTATCGAGCTGGCGCAATGAAATAAAGCGAGCTGCCAGGTGGCTCGCGAAAATTTTAGCATTTCAGTAGCTTCAAGTCAACTAAGAAAGGCGTACGGAGGGTGTAACTTTCCAGTCGGAAATCTTTCTTCCTCGCTCTTCCTTGTCTTATTATTACCCTTCCAGCGTCTTTACTGCCAACATCGCGCCACAGCCTGGCGGAGGGTTTTATAGGAATGCGGGGGTGGGGTGGCAGGGGAGAAAGATTTGCGCGCGAAAATTTCTCCGTCACTCGGGGTGTTGGAAAGAGTGAATGAGGCAATGGGATGGTTGGGTGAGGTAGAAGAATAGAGAGGGTGGCAGAGAGAGAGAGAGAGAGACAGTGAGAGAGAGAGAGAGAGGGGGTGAGGGTGAGTAAGGGTGAAGGGGGTGAGTGAGTGAATGAGCAAGGGCAAGAGGTTGCTGCAGAGGTAGCTCTACGCTGATGGTGTGCTCGTTTGCCGTAAGGGGGATGCCTTGACGAGTGAGTGTGTGTATGAGAGGACTATAGTGAGAGGGTGGAAAAGAGAGATCCTCTCTGTCGTGTGGCAGGGGACGGCAATCTACAAGAACTTCATTTTCCGAACCATTACGCCTCGTCCTACTGCAACGCGCCTCCACGGCAAACCCCTTTGCCCCCTTAAATTAATTTATATCGAAATTTCAAATGACACTCATCGGGTCGTATAATAAATAACGCCCGGAGGTTAAGGCCAATGTGTGTGCGTATGTGTGTGTGGGTGGATGTTTTCCTCCCTTTTTTTTTTCTGATGCGACAACCTTCGGCTTCCCTCCCATCTGCCCCGTTGTCTTCCAGCAGTCCTCCAGTGTGTTGGGCTTCCGGATGGTCCTTCAACTCTCGGCGTCCCGAGAGGCAAGCGGTGGCAAGAGGCCGCAATGAAGGTGTCTCTTACAAGGCTCGCCTTCAGGGCCATTTAAGGGGGTATTTTTGTCAAGAAATTTGAAAAAAATCGATTTTTTTGTTGGCTTTTTCTTGAAGTACAATTTACTGCTTATTTTTTGGGCAAAAAATAGATTTATTTCTTCCAACGTGCGCCATTTTTTTTTCAAAATTTGTTAAAATAATCCCTACGTAGTCCCATAGCTAATAATGTATAGATTATAATTTTTTTTTTGGTTTTTGTTTCAGGTCTTATACTTTACGAGACAACATTACATCATCAAGATTTAGGATCAAGCGATTGATTATGCTGAGTTTCAAATAAATCGACTGAGTAATTGTCGAGAAATTAATTAAAGTAACGTTAATTCTTTCTAACCACGTTAATTCCTGATAACGACGAATGAATTCCCGGATTCCGAATGATGACATCGATAGATCTGTTGTCGGTTGTCTCATTCGCCGAGCGGGGGAGTTGGTAAAATTTTTCCGCATGCCTGGAAGTTAGGACTAGGTCGAAACGGATCCTGGTCGAGGCAAAGTACCAGATACGAGAGAGAGAGAGAGAGAGAGAGAGAGAGAGAGAGAGAGAGAGAGAGAGAGAGAGAGAGAGAGAGAGATCGGAAGAGGTTCCCTCGAGAGGCTGCTACCACCGCAGGAAGAGGTCGTTGTCCATAAAGTATGCCCTCGGGGGCAAAGAGGGCCGGGGGTGGGGGTGTGGCAAAATTGTTTTGTACCAGTAAAGCCAAGGATACCAAGAGTCCGCCAAGGGTGAAGGCTGTTACGCCAACACGGGTCTTCGGATACCGTCAAGCTTGAGGCCCTTGGCAAGGCCCTTTCCAAAGCCACGCGATGCACCTAAGCAGACACACGTGAATTGCGGAAACGAAAAACAACATAAGGCGAGGGTTGAACGTTAACGGTAGGCTGTCACAAGAATCCGGTGGTGATTGTAATCCCTTGAGACCGTGTGTACATCGCGCGCATCCGTATTGGACGTGTGTACGGAGGGAAACATCCTTGGCATGCCGGCATAACCACAGACAAAGGCGCCAGTGGGAGGGAGAAAGAGAAGGGGAAAAGCGAGCGAGGAAGAAGAAGAGCGAGCGAGAGAGGGAGAAAAGGAGGAAGAGACGAAGAGAAGCTGATGAAGAGTGGGAGAGGAAAAGACGAAGAGAAAGGGAAGCAGTTTAAGAGAGAGGGAAAGACAGATCAAGAGAGAGGGAGAAAGAGACTAGGAGAGAGGGAAAGCAGATTAAGAGAGAGGGAGAAAGAGACTAGGAGAGAGGGAAAGAGATTGAGAGAGAGGGAGAAAGAGACTAGGAGAGAGGGAAAGAGATTGAGAGAGAGGGAGAAAGAGACGAGGAGAGAGGGAAAGCAGACTATGAGAAAGGGAGAAACGAATAATCCTAGAGAGAGAGAGAGGGGGGGGGGAGAAGCAGATGGAAAGGTAGAAAGGGAGATTTAAATATTCTTCAGATTTTTAAATAGCTGATTTATAGATGATTTATAGATATTTAGATATTTAATTTGAGTTATTTGAAACAATGTAATTTAAATTCTTTTTCAATTTTATTTCATTTCATTTTATTTATAGATCTTTCAATAGATTTTTATAGATATATCATCTATCTATAAATATCATTGGGACGTTGAATAAGTTCTCGCTGTTTTCCAACAGATGGCGTTACCAGAACTGCGTGCGTGTAGTTTAAGATGGTAACGCATCTATAAAGTACTACAAGCAAGCTTGAAATTCAGTGTATGTCATTTCGCCGAAGTGTGAACAACGTTTTTCCTTTCATAGTGTTAAACGTATGAATTTTCGTTTGAAGACGTAGAATTGGAGGCATTAATTCACGAAGACTCGTGTCAGACGCTAGCTGAACTTGCAGAATCATTAGGAGTTGATCACACAGCAGGTTTCGAAACGTTTGAAAGCATTAGGAATGATTGAAAAGCAAGTATATTGGGTGCCGTACGAGTTGAAGCCGAGAGACGTCGAACGGCGTCGTTTTCACGTGTCAACAGTTGCTTCAGACTGCAGACAGACTGTCGATGAAAAATGGATGCACTACGATAACCCTGAGCGCAGAAAATCGTGGGGTAAGCCCGGCCATGCGTCAACATCGTTGGCAAAGCTGAATATCCATGCTTCCAAGCTTCTGCTCTGCATTTGGTGTGATCAGCTGGGTGTAGTTTATTATTAGCTGGTCAAACCGAACGACACCATCACGGTAGATCGCTATCGACTACCAATTGATGCTTTTTTTCGAGCCGAGCATTGAAGGAACGAACGGCCGCTATACAAGCAGAGACACGACAAAGTGATTTTGCAGCATGACAACAAGCTCGGCCACATGTTGCAAAACCGGTGAAAACCTACATGGAAGTCCTAGTCCGCCTGCCGTATTCACCAGACCATTGGCCCTTACGATAATCACTTGTTCCGATTGATGACACATGGCCTGGCTGAGCAGCACTTCCATTCTTATGAAGATTCCAAACAAATGGCTCGACTGTTGGATAGCCTCAAAAGACGTGTCGTTTTTTCCAACGTGGAATTAAAATGCTACCAGAAAGATTGGAAAAAGTAGTGTCTAGTGATGAACAATACTGTCGATGACATGTTTTTTCACTATTAAAAAAAAAATAAAGCATTCATTGTCACGAAAAAACAGCCAGAACTTATTCAACATCCAATACAGATAAATAGATGAGGCAGAGGTAGAGTAAGACGCAGAGAAGCGGATGTAAACAAAGAGGTAGAAGTTCTCCCACCAAAGAGGTCGAGAGAGGGGGAAGCTAAAGCCACAAGAGGTCGGGGGGGGGGGGGGGGCAGAGAAAGCGCAAGAGACAAAGCACTGCAACGCCCTCACCGTTCTATCTCTGTACTTCGGGGTATGCGCGAGCTATCCCGATGGAACTCTGCGAGCATCGTCGAGATGTCAAGCCAACCCTGTTCGCATCTACGCTACGGTATGCCCACGGCACTGGCACGCAAGCTTCCAAAACAGTTAATTCGGTGATTTCCTATAGCCTTAACGATGCCAGACTGTCGGTAATGTTCCGGCACTATGTTATCCATCCACCTCCCTCCTCCCGCATATTGTTACTCCAATTTAACCACTGCCCAAACGGTCCGAAGCTCTGCACAGAGAGAAAGAGACAGAGTGCCGAGGGCAGCGGGGGGGGGCGGGTATATAGGTAGCGGGTGGTCGTTTAATTCGGCAATATAATATTTAGGTCTGTTCCGTGCGACTATACGGACGGCTAACTCGCTCGGGGCTGGCTGACTCGAAACGCCAAGCATTCCTCGAGAAACATAAAAGCGCACCCTGCTCCACCTTGCTGCTCTAGCCCCTCGAGCATGTTTTGTTCAGCCGCGATATCTTACGACCCCTGTCCTCGACGTATATCGGTATCAGAGATTTTTTTTTTTCTCCTCGTCCACCCACAAACGTTTCTACGTGTCTCGCAATTCCAAGGGATTGTTTGGGTTTGTTTGCGTTGTAAGTTCTACACCTAAGGCCTAAGTCTAAATTGTACGTCCAAGTTCTAAGTCCAAGTTCTTAGAGTAATTTCTAACACTAAATTCCAAGCCCGAGTTCTTATGGTAAGTTCGAACTCTAAATTCCAAGCCCAAGTTCTTACAGTAAGTTCAGACTCCTAGTTCGTCAGCCTGAGTTCTAAGTCTTAGTTCTAATACTAAGTTCTAACACTAAGTTTTAATGCTAAGTTTGAATACTAAGTTCTAATACTATGTTCGAATACTGGGTTCTAATACTAAGTTCTAATACTGAGTTCTAATACTAAGCTCTAATAATAAGTTCGACTACTGAGTTCTAATACTAAATTCTAATTCTAAGCTCCGAATACTAAGTTCTAATAATAACTTCTAAGCCTAGTTCTAATACTGACTTCTAGGCCTAGTTCTAATATTAAGTTATAATACTAAGTTATAATACTAAGTTCGAAAACTAAGCTATAATACTAAGTTCTAGTACTAAGTTCTAATACTAACTTCTAAGCCTAGTTCTAATACTAACTTCTAGGCCTAGTTCTAATATTAAGTTATAATACTAAGTTCGAAAACTAAGCTATAATATTAAGTTCGACTACTGAGTTCTAATACTAAATTCTAATTCTAAGCTCCGAATACTAAGTTCTAATACTAACTTCTAAGCCTAGTTCTAATATTAAGTTATAATACTAAGTTATAATACTAAGTTCGAAAACTAAGCTATAATACTAAGTTCTAGTACTAAGTTCTAATACTAACTTCTAAGCCTAGTTCTAATACTAACTTCTAGGCCTAGTTCTAATATTAAGTTATAATACTAAGTTCGAAAACTAAGCTATAATATTAAGTTCGACTACTGAGTTCTAATACTAAATTCTAATTCTAAGCTCCGAATACTAAGTTCTAATAATAACTTCTAAGCCTAGTTATAATACTAACTTCTAGGCCTAGTTCTAATATTAAGTTATAATACTAAGTTATAATACTAAGTTCGAAAACTAAGCTATAATACTAAGTTCTAGTACTAAGTTCTAATACTAACTTCTAAGCCTAGTTCTAATACTAACTTCTAGGCCTAGTTCTAATATTAAGTTATAATACTAAGTTCGAAAACTAAGCTATAATACTAAGTTCGAATACTACATTCTAATACTAAGTTCTAATATGAAGTTCTAATACTAAATTCTAATACTAATTTCGAATACTAAGTTCTATTGCTAAGTTCTTCGCCTGAGTTATAATACTGAGTTCCAAGTCTAAGTTCCAATACTAAGTTCTAAGTCTCAGTACCAATACTAAGTTTTTAGTCCAATCTCTGAGTGTAAGTTCCAATACTAAGTTCTAATAATAATTCCTAAGCCTAGTTATAATAATAACTTCTAAGCCTAGTTCTAATACTAAGTTATAATACTAAGTTCTAATACTAAGCTCTAATACTAAGTTCTAATAACTAAGTTATAATACCAAGTTCTAGTACTAAGTTCGAATACTACGTTCTAATACTAATTTCGAATACTATGTTCTAATACTAATTTCGAATACTAAGTTCTAATACTAAGTTCTAACACTGAGTTCTAATACCAAGTTCTATTGCTAAGTTCTGCGTCTGAGTTATGGTACTGAGTTCCAATACTAAGTTCCAAGTTTAAGTTCCAAGTTTAAGTTCCAATACTAAGTTTTGAGTCCAACTTCTCGGAGTCAAAGTTGTTATAATTAATTCTAAGTCTAAGTTCCAATAATAAGTTCTAAGTCCAAGTTCGAATACTAAGTTTTAAGTTTAAGTTCCAATCCTTCTACTCCAAACCTTTCTTGCGAATGTACTCTGAACCCTTCCCAAAGCTGTTCAAATATTTCACCAATAATGTTTCAACGTGCCTGAACTTTCTTCTCAAAATCATCAATTGTTCGTAAGAGAACATCTCTCACGGGATTGCATGGCAGGCAGCTCTCATCCACTCTCACACAGCCACCCACACACACACACACACACACACACACACACGCGCGCACTTACTCTTGCGATGTTAAAGACTTTACCTCCTCGCGGTTCATCCTAAATAGCGCTAAAATAGTCAAAAATTGTGTTCTAACCTAAAAATGATGGATTTTATATAAAAAAAAAAAAATGTTCCTACAAAAGTTGTTAGTTTTGGCCTGAAAAAATTGTTCGGCAAAAAAGTCATGTTTCCATTTAAAAAAAAAAAAAACATGTCGGCCAACTTTACATCGCTATTTTTCAATTTTGGATCCAAAAAAAAAAATCTTTTTGACGCCCGTCCCTTTGAACCCTAAAAGTTTTTTTTATTATACTCAATACTTGATCGGAGCAGTATTTTTCGAGATAAATCAGCTTTAAGATTAAAATGGGACACTCTCCATATGTGTGTGTACCAATAACAATTAATAAAAAAAAAAGAAAAAAAAACGTATACCTGAATTTTGCTCGCCCAGATAACGCTTCGATAATCAAGGAATTTTTTTTCTTTTTTTTACGAAATCGCTCTTGCGAAATTTGTCATTAGGAAAAAAAAAAAACTGAATACAATGGAACGTTAAGGCATTGTAAAAGTCTCTCGATTCAAAAATAAATAAATTATTATAATTTACCTTTTGTTTTCCAATGACGGATTCATTGCTGTATTTTTTTTTTTTTTTCTGCACTTGTCACTCGAAATATAAATTTTTCGATCCCGAGCACGTTAAGATGTTTGCGAATGGAGCGTCTTTCGGATACTGCATAAACCGGCACGTCTTGAACCTTCAACCTCACTGATAAAGCTCCACTCGTTGCGTCAGTTATCCGAAATCATCAGCAATGACAGTATGGCCGGGTGACAGTGCATTTTTTTTTTTTTCCTTTCGGACTTATTTGTGTATTTATATTTTTTTTTTCGAACGGCAACAAAATTTCGCCTCGACTCCCTTTGCACTCCTCTCTCCTGCGATTATGAAGTCAAATGTCATTCAAAGTCTCGCGATATGCTGATGAAAAAATTATTGCTATTGGAAAAGAAAAAAAAAAAAATGTTTTACGGCTGGTTTTTCAATTAGAAATTGTCGATTTTTAGAACGTTCGATATTTCTTTTTTTTTTTTTTTAGAATTTTCAGCTTTGTTTTATTATTGTTATTTGCAAATTGAATTTTCAGTTAGCGGGATTATGGTGAAAAATCGAAAATGTCGCGGAAGGAGAAACGTAGAAAGTTTTTTTTTTTTTTTTTTTGAAGAAATTGGTAAATTTGAGAGCAGTGCGTAGGGAAATCCTAAATTATACGATACATTTCCTAGAACGTTCGAAACGTTATAGAATCTTCCAAAAGGTTCGAGAATGTTCTAGAATATTCCTGAACGTTATAGAATCTTCCAGAAGGTTCGAGAATGTTTCAAAATGTTTGAGAATGCTCTAGAATGTTTTAGGATGTTCCAGAATGTTGTATAATGTTTCAGAATGTTATAGAATCTTCCAGAAGGTTCTAGAATGTTCCAGAATGGTATAGAATCTTTCAGAAGGTTCGAGAATGTTCTAGAATGTTCTAGAATGTTCCAGAATGTTTGTGAATGATGCATAATGTTCTAGGATGTTCCAGAAGGTTTCCAGGCTGTTCTAAAATGTTCTAGAATGTTCCAATACTGCTTGCAATGTTGTATAATATTCCAGAATGTTATAGAATCTTCCAAAAGGTTCGAGAATGTTCCTGAATGTTGTAGAATCTTCCAGAAATCCTAAACTATACGATATCTTGCCTAGAACGTTCGAGAATGTTGTATAATGTTCCAGAATGTTATAGAATCTTCCAAAATGTTCGAGAATGTTCTAGAATGTTCCTGAATGTTATAGAATCTTCCAGAAGGTTCGAGAGTGTTCCAAAATGTTTGAGAATGCTCTAGAATGTTCTAGGATGTTCCAGAATGTTTCCAGGCTGTTCTAAAATGTTTCAGAATTTTCGAGAATTTTGTATAGTATTCCAGAACGTTCTAGAATGTTGTATAATATTTCAGAATCTTCCAGAAGCTTCTAGAATGTTCCAGAATGGTATAGAATCTTTCAGAAGGTTCGAGACTGCTCCAGAATGTTTGTGAATGCTGTAGAAGGTTCGAGACTGCTCCAGAATGTTTGTGAATGCTGTAGAATGTTCTAGAATGTTCCATAATGTTTCCAGGCTGTTATAAAATGTTCGAGAATATTTGAGAATGTTCTGGAATGTTTTATAATGTTCCCAAATGTTATAGAATCTTCCAGAAGGTTCGAGAATGTTCTAGAATGTTCGAATACTGCTTGCTTTTTTTTTAAATTACAAATTGTCGATTTTTACGGTTAATTGTGCAGGCCTCGCGCCCGCGCAACAGGAATATTGTAAGGTAACTACTAGCGCCACAGGTGGAACTAAAATAAGCGGTCGAAAAGCATAGCATTTTTATACAGAGTAGCGAATAGGCCGTGCCAGGCCCCTGAAGTATACATAGCCCCTGCGCGCGCATCAGTCTTGTAAGGGTACAACTGGCGCTGCGAGTGGCAGAGTAGAATACTAAAAAAACAAGCTGTCATTATGCGTAGCAAAGATATCAAAAAGTGCCAGCCTCCTGGTCGGCTGCAAGAAGAGACGAAGACACGCGGAACTGGATGGGGAATCCGATGCCTCGGGCTAGACTTTGCGAACACGACCAAGTATACTCGATACAATCTCCTGCCACCAGAGTATGCAAGAGCGCCACCGCGACGCCTCCGCCTCCTCGTGCCACGAATGCCAAACGTGTGCGACGGTAAACGCGCGCGACTGCGAGAGGACACGCGCAAATGTGTACGCGTTGGTTTGTGACGGGATCACGTGGCTGGTGGAAACTTGCGTCGAGCATTCTTCGGTTCCGTGTGAGAGGTTAGGAACGCTTTGAGCCAAAATACTTCTTTGGCTCTGGCACTCGACGATCCATTTTTTTGCCGCAGTATTCTAGTTCAGAGGCATTTTTTTTTTGCAGTCTGTTGATGTTTCGAGAATTTTCGAAAAAAAATGTAAAAATACGTATACGTTTTTCATCGCCATTTTCTCACAAACTTCACCAACAAGATGGCTTCGTACGACACATGCTGAGCTCTCGTGCCAAAATGTCCGCGTACACATTTTGTTCGACATTTTATTGCACTGACGCGTCGACAAAATGGCGTCCAACGTCACGAGGCTTTCGCGGCAAATTTTCAGCGTTTACGTTTCCATTGGTAGGCTTCTTTTTTTCGCCATGGATAACAAAATGGCGGCAAATCTTCGGGCACTTTCGAGGATGAATGTATTTACTGGTTTCTTTTGCAATTCTCGTTGGTTCACTCGGCGAATTGTACTACGTAGAAGTAGCGTTGAATTTGTTTGGGTTACTCGGGAGGAGAGACTCGATGCTAAATCGCAAGTGACGCTTCTTTTGGCCAACTGCGAGGCTTATCGAATAAAACACACTTAGCATCTCGAGACTCCGTCAATCTGTTTGAAAACGTGTCTCCTGCAACTGTACCTTTTTCCTACTTTACCCTATAGACGGGGGAAGCGAGCTGAGACAACAATCGTCCGTACGACACTCGTTCGTCTCGCAACGCGCGAATGGAATTAAACAGCTCTCTCTCTCTCTCGGCACAGCTCGGATCGCATAGCACCCTGTTGAATTATTAACAACGACATCCAAGAGGCGAAATAAACTCGCCAGATCTCTTGTTCACTTGTTAAGGTATTACCGGATGGACCGTCCAGCCAAAAGTTAGTCCAAAATGCACGAATCGTTGATTTACAAATCTAGATCATGTCGTACATGTTGAGCCTTACAAATCGCAAATTTAATAATAAATTAACACTTGGAAATGTTCATTTTCAACTTTTAATAATAATTGAAGTCAAATTTGATGATATTGGCTTGTGCTTGACGAAAGTTTTTTTCAGTGACTGTACATCTGTTTCAACTGTCTAACAACAAAAATGTCTCATTTTTTTTTTAATTTAATTAATACGTTTAGATCATTTTTATTATTATCAGTAATGTGAATAAAAAAAATGAACCTTTAAATAATCATTCTAAAATATTCTAGAGCATTCTCAAACATCCTGGAACATTCTAGAACATTCTAGAGCATTCTCAAACATTCTGGAACATTCTGGAACATTCTAGAACATTCTCGAACTATCGGAAAGATACTAAAACATTCTGGAACATTCTCGAAAGGATAATGGAACATTCGAGAATGTTCCCGAAGATTCTAGACTTCCATTTCCGGTTTCTAGAACATTCTAGAATGTTCGCAAAACGTTCTGGAACAGGAAGTACCTTCGTTGGTCGAGAATCGTCTGGAACATTCTAGAACATTCTCGAACATTCCGGAACCGGAAGTCTCTTCGAAGGTCTAGAAAAGTCTTGGACATTCTAGAACATTCTCGAACATTCTGAAAACATTCTGGAACATTCTAGAGCATTCTCAAACATTCTGGAATATTCTAGAAAATTCTAGAGCATTCTCAAACATTCTGGAACATTCTAGAGCATTCTCAAACATTCTGGAACATTCTAGAACATTCTTAAAAGGATAATGGAACATTCGAGAATATTCCAGAAAATTCTGCACCTCCATTTCCGGTTTCGTGAGTATTTATTTTATATGAAAAAAAAAAAAAATTCCCGAAGTTCATGCATTTTTTATGATTCTCGACTCTAACCTCTCCTTAAAATGGAATCTATGAAGCCCTTCGCATCGTAGGATTAAAAAAAAAAAACAAATCACAAATTGGTATTTCGTAACATTTCTTCCGATTGTAAAATAATTATGACTAAAAAGCAAATGATAAATTTGAAAACTAGAGACTTCAACCTTCAAAATGCTTTTTTTAATCATCTCTGTACGATCATTTTCCAGCTAGTTGAATAATATTCAAAATCACTAAAAAAAAAATCCGAAAAATGTCTTGTTCCTTGAGTTTTTATGCGTAATGTACATATAAAAATTGATATTTAATCTTTTGTTATTTCTAGACTGTTTGCCCCGTTATCTACGAAGCTGCCATTCTCTTTATCGACTATTCCATCAGTCACTGTAATTTTGTCTTCGCGATGAATAACGAATGGCTAGGTGGATGAATATATGAGGTCTCGACGAAAATCGGGAATAACGGGTATTTAATGTATTTGCGTTCGATCGATCATTGTACCACAATACTCGACCATTTTGGTTGATTCGTCGAGTCTTTGCTGCAGTTTCCGCAAAGCCATCGTTTCTTGCTTCCAACCCGAAAGCAGGAAAATCAAGGCTTGTCATTCCATTGGATATGTTTTTTTTAAAGCTTTTTTTTGAACCGAACAGGGCCGCCTTTGAGAGTTTGGAAAGCAAAGTTCGAATTCAAGAGAGCGTGTGAAATGTCTTTTCACCCAAGGAACTCTTCGAAGATTTCCTTCCACCAGAACCAGGCTCTAACGTAGATGGGCTTTTCATAGTTCCACAACGAGTAAAACTTCCCCCTTTGCTTGTTTCGTCTCATCGGTCTTTGGTCCCCGTACCCCGGCTTTCGTATAACGTCACGTTAGTACAAAGTTTCGACGACAGTTTCCTGATTCACGTGTAATTAGTTTCGTCGTTGATACCATTGATTGCAAATGGGATTTATACTTCTTTCTCTCCCGCTCTCTCTCTCTCTCTCTCTCTCTCTCTCTCTCTCTCTCTCTCTCTGCAGTTGAAAGGTAAGTATTTCCAGTTTGATGTACGATATCCTCGCTGCCAAGACCGTTTTTCATTTTCTTTGATGAACTTTTGTGTTCACTAATTTTTGTGAGAAGCTGAATATCAAAACGATTTCGTAACACTCGAAATGTCAATTTTTTTTTGTAAAAGTCCTGAAAGTGCCGTAAGATATTTATAGGCTGGATAGATCGCAAAATTTTGAAGACAAAAGTCTGAATCCATTTTTCTCTACGATGTATCGTGTCCGAGATATTCGTTTATCAACGACAGCCAATCCGAAGTCCCGGAAGTATCGCCAAATATTAATAGGCTGAATAGATCGCGAAATACTGAAGACAAAAGTCCCGATCCATTTTTTTCTACGATGTACCGTGTCCGAGATATTCGTTTATCAACGACAGCCAATCCGAAGTCCTGAAAGTGTCGCCAAATTTTTATAAGCTGGATAGATCGCGAAATTCTGAAGACAAAAGTCCCGATCCATTTTTCTCTACGATGTACCGTGTCCGAGATATTAGTTAATCAACGACAGCCAATCCAGAGCTATCGGGAAGGGGCGTGGCAAGCACCTTACTGGGCGAGCGGCACTCCCCACCTCGAACGCGTCACCCTGACCGCGCACGGGATTGGCTGTCGCCAATTATTCAATATAGCTCGTTAACGAAGCGTAGGAGAAAAAAATCAATAAGGACTTTTCTCTTCAGAATTACGCGATCTATCAGCTAGCAAATTAGCGAGAAGATCTGCCGTGACTTTCGGCAATTCATCGTGAGAAATACTCGCTCAGTCATGGAGGCATGTCATTTGTACGTATAAGTTGCCAGTGTACGAACCGGCAACGTTGTTTGGCAAAGGAGAATCGCTCCGATCCCTAAACTCGTTGAATGCCAAGCTCGTTACCCATAGCCTGAGTACGTACACTGCTGGTGGAGGGATCCGGGAATACCGGTGGTAGGGTCAACGCTACTCGTTCTCCAGACATTGCTCGGGGAAAGGTCTAGCTGTAGTTCGCTGGCGTCGTTATGGATATACCTCTATTAATAATGAGAGTTCTTTAAGGTCTTTGGTCCGGGTCACAGTTGTACTGTAAATCCCGAAGTTTGGCTTAACGCTAAATTGAAGTTGGAACGCCGCCTGGTGCCAGACGTAGTACTAATGGAGCGAAAAAGGAGATTCAGAGATTGCGACTTGGTACGGATCAATTGTATAGTGCAGGCATAGCTTTATTTGATCCAGAGAGGAGATAAACAAAGTGAGGAAAAAAAAACGCAAGAAACAAAGAAAGAAGTAAGAGTATTATATTTCTCAGGCACGATGGTAGACTGACTGGCTGAGCTAAGGTTTAGTAATTAATGAAATAGTAGTATAAAAGTGACAACCTTCGTGCAACGTAATTGCTATCTACAGAACTATATGGCATTGCAATATAGTATACGATACGACTCGCGCGCCATCTATTGTACGTTGATGCTACTAGGACAGAAACTTCCACGCAAGTGCCAACAACAATTGTAAAAAGTTTCAACTCAATCGGATCAACGATGCGCGAACGCATAGAAGACGAACACAAATATATTAATTTTTGATATATTAGATAAGTAATGAATATAAGTTTTCGACAATAACTCGAATCACTATAATTTAGCAAAAAAAAAACACAGCTATCGTTAAAAGCAATTTCTTAATTTAATATTGAATTTTGACGGCACACGCTATTTATCGAGTTTGTGGTACTAAAAAAATTGATTTTATTCCACTCGGTACGATAATGGACGTTTTATACACGCTTCGCTTGCGTAAAACCCCCGTTTTCACACCCCGTAAAATAAAATTTCGTACAACACTGGAGGAAAAATCTCAAGTAATTGCAACACTCGTTAAAAATTTTTTTTTTCGTCCTCGTGTCATAATGTACTATTATTCCACTCGGTACGATAATGGACGTTTTACGTACGCTTCGCTTGCGTAAAATCCCCATTTTCACACCTCGTAAAATAATATTTCGTACAACACTCGACGAAAAATCTCATGTAATTGCAACAGTCGTTAAAAAAACTTTTTTTTTCGTCCTCGTGTCATAATGTACTATTATTCCACTCGGTACGATAATGGACGTTTTACGTACGCTTCGCTTGCGTAAAATCCCCGTTTTCACACCTCGTACAATAAAATTTCGCATAATACTCGACGAAAAAACTTTTTCTAACGAGCGTTGCAATCGCACGAGGGTAAAAAAAGTGTTTTCGTCCTTGTGTCATAATGTACTATTGCTGTATCGAAAAGAGCCATTTTTACACCGCGTACAATAAAATTTCGTATAATACTCGACGAAAAAAACTTTTTCTAACGAGTGTTGCAATCGCACGAGGTTAAAAAAAGGTTTTTTCGTCCTCGTGTCATAATGTACTGTAATTCCACTCGGTACGATAATGGACGTTTTACGTACGCTTCGCTTGCGTAAAATCCCCGTTTTCACACCTCGTACAATAAAATTTCGCATAATACTCGACGAAAAAACTTTTTCTAACGAGCGTTGCAATCGCACGAGGGTAAAAAAAGTTTTTTCGTCCTTGTGTCATAATGTACTATTGCTGTATCGAAAAGAGCCATTTTTACACCGCGTACAATAAAATTTCGTATAATACTCGGAGAAAAAACTTTTTCTACCGAGTGTTGCAATCACACGAGGTTAAAAAAAGTTTTTTTTCGTCCTTGTGTCATAATGGACTATTGCTGTATCGAAAAGAGCCATTTTTACACCGCGTACAATAAAATTTCCTATAATACTCGGCGAAAAAACTTTTTCTAACGAGTGTTGCAATCGCACGAGGTTAAAAAAAAGTTTTTTTTCGTCCTCGTGTCATAATGTACTATTGCTGTATCGAAAAGAGCCAATGCTTAATAATAATGCATTCTACGGTCCTGCCATAGCCCATTCATTGTAATTTCGTAACTTTTCATTCCATTCGCACATAAACTTCAGTTTAACTTTAAACGTTTTTTTTTACTCGAAACCCCGTTTTCCAAGTGTCCAAAAGTGGGCGGAGGGTCCTACAATGCGACTTATATCTCCGCCATTTTTTAATTTTTCTAATTCCGTTTTTTATTTGTTCATAAAACTATAAAGTATTAGTGAAAAGTAAAAATTATTTTATCAACAATCAATAGTCGCGTGTTTTTTTTTTTCAACATGTTGCTACCTATGCCAAGTGCCACGTCAGTCCCACCCCTTAAGAAAGTTTATTTTCGTCCATTTGTCCAGCGTCAAATGAGATATCTATTTTCGCCTCTTCCAGCTGACCACATATCATTCGATTGTCCAAACATTTTCACTTCTCTCCCTCTCTAAGCTTCGTATATCCAAGCTCCGCGGTCTTTCCAAGCCTCGGGTGAATGTAAAAAATATTATTTTCGAATAACAATAATGTCTTTTGTAGATTGGATTCTGTCAGTCTACGTATTTAAAATGATCGCAGCAGCTTATGCAATGTCGGACATTTTTTTAGGGTAGATTGTCGTCGTAACGAAGTCTTGTAATTTCGTCAAGACCGTTCGTCCGTCTGTCACAATACGCTTCATCCCTGCTGTGGTAGGGATGGAGCCGTAGTTTTTTTTTTATTTAAAATAATTCACGAAAATAGCATTCGGCGAGGTTCTTCGACTGAAATTATTCTGTAAAACAATTTAAGCCTTTAACTAATAATGAAAAATTCGGCAAACGCAAGGGTTGCAACCCTTCCGTTTCACACCCTGTCAAAAAGCCTGTTTTCGAGTCGCGATCTCAAGTGTGTGTGGTTTGAAATAACATCGAAAATTTGTAGGAAAAAAGTCCGGACCAAAAACCACCCATGACGGTAATAAAATATCGATAACCACCCCTAGCAATTGTGATACGCCCAATAATGCACTTTCATTGATTATTTCATTTCATTAGTTCATAAATATTTTTGAAAACACATGAAAAATTTGTGGCAAGAATATCCGAATGGAAAACTACCCCTAACACTAACGAAACATCGCAAAACCACCCCTAGAAATGGTGATACGCCCAATAATGCACTTCCATTGATGTTCAGTTCATATATATTTTCGAAAACGCATGGAAATTGTGCATCAGGAACATCCAATGCAAAAACTACCCCTAACAGTAACGAAACATCAAAAACCACCCCTGGCAGTGCTGATGCGCCTGAAAATGCACTTTTATTGATGTTCAGTTTGTATAAATTTTTCAAATCGATCTTTTGAAAATTTTACAATGTGATGATTCCTTAAATTGTTTTATCAGCAATTAAAAATAAAACATATTTTTCTTCAATTAGTTTTAATATTTTGTATTAGTTTTTAATTTCTAATTCGTTTGATAAGTTTTTAATTATTTTTTTTTAACTGAATTCAAAAAATTCATAATAATTTAAATTCAATGTAACAAAATTAATTTAAAAAAAAAATGTTACGTTTATTCGTATGCCTTCATACGAATAAACCCAAACAAAGCCAAACTAAATTAATTAAAAAAAAAAAAAAAATGATACGTTTATTCGTGTGCCTCCATGGCAATAATTCACTTTGCAATTCTCTACTGCAATTGCGAGCAATAACATACCCAACCTGAATTATCCAAACCCAAACAAACCCAAACCACCCCAAACAAAACTAAACAAAACCAAACAAACCCAAACCACCCCAAACAAAACCAAACAAACCCAAACCACCCACAAACAAAACCAAACAAACCCAAACCACCCCAAACAAAGCCAAACAAACCCAAACCACCCCCAAACAAAACCAAACAAACCCAAACCACCCCAAACAAAACCAAACCAACCCAAACCACCCCCAACAAACCCAAACGAATCCAAACCACCCCAAACAAAACCAAACCAACCCAAACCACCCCCAACAAACCCAAACGAACCCAAACCACCCCAACAAACTCCAAGTCCGACGCACATTTTGCATTATCTTTTTTTTTTTCCGCCAAATTCGCCCGGAAGAGCTCATGGCGCTGCCTCGAAGTGCCGAAGAATTCGCCTAGTAGGTTGTGATCGGCGTATATTGCCAAACAACTTTTCATTGTCTTTGAGATCGGCAACGGGATAGTTTGTGGGGTGAATCCTGATGGCGGGATGGTTAAGATATACATGGGCTGGTTGCTCGGCTCGGAATTCTCTTTTGGGGTGTACTAGCTAAAGGCGTCTAAGAGAATGGGTATGCTGGGGGGGGGGGGGGGGTGCAGAGGCTGAGAGAGAGAGAGAGAGAGAGGGGTGAAAAGGCAGAGCGAGAAAGAGGCCGAGTGTGGCTCGGAGTTGAGGGGCGAGGAGGGATAATTGAATACAACTTGATCGAGCCGCGCGTTTCCACCCCATTAAATCGGGCTTAAACCTCCGTCCCATTGCTGGCCGTTTGGGGTGTGGGGGAGGGGGGTGAGCCAGAAGGAGAGCGCGTTTCGCAGTGAGTGAGAAGTGAGTCAAAGGAGCAACCCTTTTCGGGAATGCTACGAGAGATGTTTACTGCTAGACCAGCTGGGAGGGGGGGGGGGGCGGGGGTTGTGGGGGCAATCAGTAAGGACCAGTGCCGTTCTCTTCTTGGTTCGCCCTCCACTTTCCACTGTTCGTTGCTCGTGTGCCAGAGCCATATAACCGACTTCTATACAATCGTATATGTACAAAGGAATCGTGAAGGGCAATAGCCTGGGCCGTCATATAGCTGGATTATTCCTTACACACACACACTCTCTCTCTCTCTCTCGCTCTCTCTCTCTCTCTCTCTCTCTCTCTCTCTCTCTCTCTCGCTCTCTCTCTCTTCCTCGCAGGGCTTGCTCGCTCTCGCTCTGGATTGCTCGCTTGCTCGCTCTCGCTCCCTCGCTCTCGCTCCCTCGCTCTCACTCCCTCGCTCTCGCTCCCTCGCTCTCGCTTGCTTGCTCTCGTTCCCCATTGCTTGCTCTCGCTTGCTCGCTCTCGCTTGCTCGCTCTCGCTTGCTCGCTCTCGCTTGCTCGCTCTCGCTTGCTCGCTCTCGCTTGCTCGCTCTCGCTTGCTCGCTCTCGCTTGCTCGCTCTCGCTTGCTCGCTCTCGCTTGCTCGCTCTCGCTTGCTCGCTCTCGCTTGCTCGCTCTCGCTTGCTCGCTCTCGCTTGCTCGCTCTCGCTTGCTCGCTCTCGCTTGCTCGCTCTCGCTTGCTCGCTCTCGCTTGCTCGCTCTCGCTTGCTCGCTCTCGCTTGCTCGCTCTCGCTTGCTCGCTCTCGCTTGCTCGCTCTCGCTCGCTCGCTCTCGCTTCCTCGCTCTCGCTTCCTCGCTCTCGCTTGCTTGCTTTCGTTCCCCATTGCTTGCTCTCGCCTGCTCGCTCTCGCTTGCTCGCTCTCGCTTGCTCGCTCTCGCTTGCTCGCTCTCGCTTCCTCGCTCTCGCTTCCTCGCTCTCGCTTCCTCGCTCTCGCTTCCTCGCTCTCGCTTCCTCGCTCTCGCTTCCTCGCTCTCGCTTCCTCGCTCTCGCTTCCTCGCTCTCGCTTCCTCGCTCTCGCTTCCTCGCTCTCGCTTCCTCGCTCTCGCTTCCTCGCTCTCGCTTCCTCGCTCTCGCTTCCTCGCTCTCGCTTCCTCGCTCTCGCTTCCTCGCTCTCGCTTCCTCGCTCTCGCTTCCTCGCTCTCGCTTCCTCGCTCTCGCTTCCTCGCTCTCGCTTCCTCGCTCTCGCTTCCTCGCTCTCGCTTCCTCGCTCTCGCTTCCTCGCTCTCGCTTCCTCGCTCTCGCTTCCTCGCTCTCGCTTCCTCGCTCTCGCTCGCTCGCTCTCGCTTCCTCGCTCTCGCTTCCTCGCTCTTTCTTGCTCGCTCTCGCTCTCGCTTCCGCGCTCTTTCTTGCTCGCTCTCGCTCTTGCTTGCTTGCTTGCTTGCTCGCTCTCGCTTGCTCGCTCTCGCTTGCTCGCTCTCGCTTGCTCGCTCTCGCTTGCTCGCTCTCGCTTGCTCGCTCTTGCTTGCTCGCTCTCCCTTGCTCGCTCTCGCTCTTGCTTGCTTGCTTGCTCACTCTCCCTTGCTCGCTCTCGCTCTTGCTTGCTTGCTTGCTTGCTCGCTCTCACTTGTTCACTCCCGCTCTGTCTCTCTCTCTCTCTCTCTCTCTCTCCCTCTCTCCCCTCATCTCTTCAACTGCCTCGGCAACGCTAGCACTCCATCCCCCATTTCATTCCGATTCCCATCGTCCTGTTGGAGGCCGGGAGCCAGGAAGGAGGAAGTGAGTTACGAGCCCTCGGCTGGTGTACCTATGGGCTTCGATCAAATTAACTTGCTTAAGATTTTAAAGGCTCCAGCTGTCACGTCCCATACTCCCTCGAGCTAACCGACGAGAGTGCCTTAGCAGTTTATTGACGGGTTTAGGGGACTTATTTATTCGAATCGACTGGGTCACTGGTTGACTGGTGCGATGAACCCACCAAACTTTTCTCACGACTCGAACAACCCTTGAGGTGATATTGGCACTTCCTTGTGACTTCGACAATCGATCATTACCGGAGACATAAGCTTTTCTTGGATGCAGCGACGATGACACTCATTGGCGACGCCAGTAAGAGGATCTCTGGGTTGGCCACGACGCCTCCAGTCCAGAAAAAAATCGATTAAAAAAATAAATATGAATTTTTACACATTTTGAAAGACACACACTTGGATTTGCAGTGTTAGTTGCTGGCTGTGAAGACCTTCAAGCGTATCGGTACCTTCGCTGTTTCGATTGTTATTGGTCGGATGGTCGATGATAACTTTTGCACCGGAGAATATAGGAACGTCGAGCATCTCCCAAACAGGTGCTTGGCCGAATGCTCGGGGAGTTTCGGAATCGCAGCTCGCTCGCGCGATTACGAAAGTTACGAGACCCCAAGCTCTCGTATAAAATCGAACGCGCCAGCCCTATCGTAACACCGGCGCGTACAATAATCACGGTTATTTGTTTGAATCCGCGTGCTAGGACGAACCCAACAGACCAATGCGACGTCTCCTATTGGCTCGCTGATGTAGTACGAAAAGGAAAAAAAAAAAAAAAATCGCGCACGCGAGTAAATTATTGACGACTTTGTTATTTATGAGCCACGTTAGCCGAGTGCGAGTTCTCAAATACCGTGCCAATGAAGGACATTTAAGGGCCAAAGACACGCCAGCTCTTCAAACAGAAGAGCGAAGTTTGAGAATTTTTTTTCAAATTCCCTGCTTTCGATTTGTCGCTCAAACGTCATCAAAACGAACCCTTTTTTTTTAAAGCGAATGAACACTCGCCATTAAAAGTGGATTGTCTACGACGATGTTGGTCAAAAAAGATCATGGTCGAAGCTCGGGGAGGCTGCTCAGACGGTTGGAAGGGGACGGGATTATACCCGAAGAAGGTAATGAAGCAAAATCAAAATTTTTTTCTCGACCTTAGATGATTTGTTTTTTTGAATTTTTGAAAATGAAAATAGAAAAATTGTAGTTAATTAAAAAATAAAAATGTAAACAAAGTTCCTTTTTTAATATATTGTCCTAGGACTCCATAATTCCCAGTGGAGCCTCTCCACTCATCAACGTTACAACCAAAAATGATGAAAAAAAAATGTAAAAAAAATTCTGAAAAAATTCTAGCCACTCCAGTGTGAACCCATGCAACTTTTTATCCTCTTGATATTTTATCTGAAACCCAATAGTTCTTCGATGACGCCTTGTTTTCTAAAACAGCTCTTTTTTTAGCTAAAAATGCAATACTGGGGCGAAAAAAAAATCGTACGAGACCTCGTAAAAAACGAAAAAGTAGGTTTTGATATCCTTCTTGAGTATACCATGAAAAAGACTGAGGAAAAAATTGACCACAAACTTTGCAGTTAATTTTCGACGGCCAAAAAAGAGCCGAAAAATAGCCATGTTCAAAAGCGCGTACCGGGGCGAAAAAAAATCGTAGACAATTTTCTAAAGAAGCAAAATAAAGACAAACTTATCCTCTTTAAAACGCCGCTTGGAAAATTTAATTATCTTTATTTTTGAGTCCGCTATCTAATTTTTAGTGCGGCAAGAAATTTCGACTAGTCTACTCAAACTTTTGGCCGGCAGTTAATATATCCTTGGGCTGTATATTTCGTTTTCGAGAAACAACAAAAATCTCGATATCTTCCGAACGGATTGATGGATTTAAAAAAACCTTTTACCATTTTACTCGCTTGGCAAATGTACAATTTTATGAAACTTTCGAAGTGTCTGTGAAGATTCTGTAAAATAAAAATTCATAATAACGCTAATGATAGATCGATCGGAAAATGATCGTCCAAATAAATCAGTTACTAGATACGCGGGTCGTATGAAAAGTTTCCGGCCTTTTCAAGAAAAACATACATATTTTGAAGCAAAACAAAATTTATTTCTCGACGTAGTCTCCCTGTAACTCGATACATTTGGTCCAATGCTTCTCTCGAACTTTTGAACCGTCAGAAAAAAATTGATCGTCTAAACCCAAAAAATACTGGTTTCCAGCATCTACCACCTCAGCATTTGATCCGTACATTTTTCGCCCGAGATGTTTTTTTTTTTCAAATTAGGAAATAAAAAAAAAGAGTTGCCGGAAATCTGCGACGAGAAATAATTTTTTTTGCTTCGAAAGAGGTGTTTTTTTTTTTTTCAAAAAAGGCCGGAAACTTTTCTAACGATCCTCGTAACATCCGGTCTTGTAAATTCGCCATCTAGTTTCTTCGCTTTTGCGCTTTATATTCCCGTCCTTATTAAACCACCCACGTTTTCTGAAATGTGGTTTCCTAAGCACCGACGTGGTATCACGCAAAACCGCGGCAAGCACGATGAGCAATCTCCCCGAGAATCCGAAAACTTTCTTTCCCTCGTTCGTGTGTCCCACGTTCCGGAGGGGCGGAGGAGGGGGAGGGGGGGGGGGGGGGGGTAGGTGGGAGAATAATTCGATGCAAATAGCAGTACGCTGCCATTAAATATCTCGCGTGCTTTAACTGCTCAATCGTAAAGCAAGAGAAACAAAAAAAGGCTGAGGCATTTTTTTTCGTGCCTTGCAGTTGTTTGGGCGCATGACAAAATTGCCGAATTCTTTCGTTCTGTGCTGAAAAAAAGTTTTTTGGTAGCTTGAAGCCGATTGCAAAGCGTGTTTTTTTCCATTTAATTGCTGCAGGGAAATATATATTTTTAAGATTAAGCATTTATCTCGTTAACGAATGGAGATAACCCGATAATGCCCGACGGCATTCTCTAAGTCTATCAAAATATGTTTCAAAACACTGGTTATCGGGCCAAATCGGCCAATTAGCAGCCGAGATATGACCTATCAAAGTTTCGCGAATTTGCAAAACTGGAAATGCGAACCTTCGTAAATGCATTTTTCGCGTTTCGGCTTCTCCAGAATCGCCCGTTCGACCCAGGCACCTTTACCTTGGCTCATTTTGCGCGGAATCGATCTAGCTTTCGAATGAATTTTGGCCCATTCGGCTAGGTCCACTTGCCAATCCGCGGGATCAAGCCAAAGTCAGCCCACGGATTTTGTCAATTTTCCTGAGCCATTCTGTCCTATAATTCATTGTGTTTCCATAGTCCATTATGTCCCATAGTCCATTATTTTGCCAGAGTCTATTATGTCCCACAGTCCATTATGTCCCATGGGCAGTTATGCCCCGTGGCCCCTATGTTCTGTAGACAATTATACCCCGTAGTCTATTATGCCCCATTACGCACTATGCCCCATAACCCATTACGTCCCGTAGCCCATTATGTCTCATAGCAAATTATGCCCATTATGTCCCGTAGCACATTATGTCCCTTAGCCCATTATGTCCCTTAGCCCAATATGTCCCATAGCACGTTATGCCCAATAGCCCATTGTGTCCCTTAGCTCATTATTCCCCTCAGTCCATTATGTTCCATAGCCCATTATGTCCCGTAGCACATTATGTCCCATAGCACATTATGCCCAATAGCACATTATGTTCCCTTAGCACATTATGCCACTTA